>JAVXUP010004123.1:0-41005 GCA_033070095.1 Escallonia herrerae | reverse complement strand
TAAGAGAAATGTAATACTGACCAGTAGCCAGATTGAATGAGGACTTGCTAGCTGCGAGTCTTTGACCAACAGAAATGTTCTGGCTTGGGAGCCATGTGTCGGTTGGGTGATCAAAAGACTGCCATATTGCAGAATCTTTGTCATCCACAAGCATCAAGTTTCCTGCAGTGGTAAGCATCAAGCTACTTCCCGAAGTGTTGGTATGCCAAACAAGAATACCATCTGCATCCTTCAATATCAAGTCTCCCCCATCTGTGAGATCTAGCGTGGCATTCTCCATAACTGGTCTGTCTCTGTTCGCAGACCAGACAACAACCGGAGGTTGACCAAACCACATTGGAACATCTGGGGGAAAGCAGACAACCAGATAGAAGGATGTAATAATCCCAGTTCCATTTCCAAAAAACCCAAAGACAAAAGAAGGAATAGTGTTGTTCACGACAAGGATGGGCCTTATTTGGGAGCCATCATAAAAATCACGACTCCTCTGCAGTGTGTAACGACTATTCGTCCATGAAGAAGAGAGATTCACTGACTGCAAGTAATCCAACTGGGCGTCAACCGTGTACGAAAAGTGAGAAAAGAAAAGTAGAAGCAGCTCAAGAACAGACACTCGCTTCTTCAGGCCATCCATCAGCCCTTCTTTTCCTTTTTCTTTTCTTTTCTTTTCTGGTAATGCAGAAAATTTTCACTTCCCTCTATAAGGTCTAAGTCCATATGCCACTAAACTCCCTCCCAGAAACTCAACTTTGAAGTGAAAGCTAATGGTCCTATGCTACGCGTTTTTTTGAATTACTCAGGTGCATGGTCCTTGTTGAGATATAATTCTCATATCTGAAAACTATTAACTGATATTTCAATTTATAAGTCTTGTTAGCATTTCTCTTGTTTCCTCCTCCCATCACTCTATTAATAGTGCACGAATTTTCATCAGGCCGAACATAAACTTAGGGATAAGATAACAGCAACGTGTTGTGGCTGTGTTTTGGAATTGTTGAAACGATTACAACAATTATTGCGCTATCACGTAACACGTAGTGGGTTTGGAAACATATCGTATGAAGTCTCCGAATATTCCGACGTAGGATCCTTGTTGTTACGAGCCTCCAACACACTTGATCTTTTTCGCAGGTACGAAAACGGCTACTAGAGTCGAGTTCTTCGTCCACGAACCAAATCCTAGAGCTTGGTGATTGCTCTAGAGAGAGTGCTATAGAGAGAGGGTTATTACTATTGACTTCTTATTTATTGGGATATCTCAGTCTTTATATAGAGATACAATTAGAGACTGGCTTTACCTCCAACTCTTAGGAGATAAAGATTGTATTTATCTCAAACACCTAAGAGATAAATATTCTCTAAATAACTGTATTTATCCAAACTAACAAATATACATTATCTGTTAGTGGACGGATAATGGGTCCACTGACTCAATTTATTAATAGCTCCCACTCGCCCACACACAGGGCGAATAAATCGTGCAGTCCCTCTTTATCTCTCGTTCTTGGATGGAGATCTCATCAGACACACAGGGCGAATAAATCGCATCTGATTCTTGGATGGAGATCTCATCAGACATTTATCTATGTGATGCGTTCGTTTATTCACAGGTAATTGCTCATCATAACAGCTGAAAATCAAGATTGAAATCTGGACAAAGAGTTCTGATATCTGTGCAAGTCCGCAGGACTGATGCGAAATATACAATTTTTATCCTCGGTCTGCACCTAAACTTTTTCCGTTACTTTAAAAACCAACTCTAAGGTACTGCATTCACGTCTATCAGCATCTCAAGTCAGACTAGTTTTATTTCGGTTAAACCAAGTTGAAATTCATGCAATTATAGGCCTAAGTGGCAAAATTGTACTTCACGGATTGATACTTTTGTCTGGCTAGTGTCCCGACGGCCTGCAACAGACCACAAAGCCTTGTCAAATATGCTTTTCCAACTGCTGAGTATGAACTTTCAAGTACATTATACAAGGATAACATAATCTAGACATCCAAATGCAACCTGCTTGTAACGATCATTCCTTCTAGCGTCGTGTTTTATGTAGTGTTTATGATCCATAACAAAGTGCATTTCTATTAGGACAGTTGAGTTATATTCAGCATTGAGGGTGATAAACTTAAATCTCAAAGCATAAAGCACCCTTGTATAAATTGTTGCAATTAACACCGTGGGGACGCAGTGGTGGTGAAAGAGGAAACCAACTAGACAGAATACGCCTCAGTTACGGGCGACTCCTGGAACAACCACCAAAAGAGGAAAAGGAAAACAATCGAAAGAGGAAGGATGACGGTAAGAAATAAAAGTAAAGCAAAAGTTTATTACAATCAGAATGGAATTACAGAAAATTTGTTGAACGACATAAGTAACAAAGACTAGCCTTACTCGTCATCTTGGTCCTGAAAGGATTGATGCCACAGGTGGTGTTGAGTTATTTGATGCAGCAAAATTGGCTGGTAGATCAGCTTCAGTTTGGGGCATAGTCACGAAGCAATACTCGTCAACGGATTCCAAATTCATCAGGCCCTCTAAGACCTTCAGAATCGTTGACATGGATGGCCTTCTGTTATGAGCCTGTATGCACATTATGGCAATCTTTATCATCTTCGTGGCTTCTTCTTTGTTGAGTTGCATAACCTCGTTATAACCATCAATCAAGTCATGTAATTCCTCGGATTCTGCCTTTTCCTTCACTGTGTCAATCAGTGGGCAGTATTGAGATGAATCTGAATTCTTCCGACCAAACAGGATTTCCAATACAACAATGCCAAAGCTGTACACATCTGCCTTCACCGATATGTTTGTGCCCTTGTACAATTCGGGTGCCATATATCCTGGAGTTCCCTTCAACACAGTCAGCACTTGGCTTTGATCTCTATCAATCAATTTAGCTAATCCAAAATCTGAAATTTTTACGCTGAAATCCCCGTTCAAGAGGATGTTTTGAGGTTTTATATCAAAGTGAATAATGTTTGGATCACATTGCGAGTGAAGATACTCCAGCCCCTTTGCTAAGCCAATGATGATCTTTCTCCTAATCTCCCAGCTAAGAGTGTGACCTTGGTCTGGATTGAAGATCCATTTGTCTAAAGACCCATTGCACATATGCTCATAAACAAGGAGCCTATTCGAGTGCTCAGCACAATATCCAATCAGCCGCACCAGATTGAAGTGATGGATGCTCCCTATAGTCTTCACCTCCGCCAAAAATTCTTTCCTGCCTTGACCAATTGAGTCTAGGCGTTTCACCGCAACTTTGGTTCCATTGGCCAAATCTCCCTCATAGACAGACCCGAACCCTCCTCGACCAAGCTTTATCTGAAAGTCCCGTGTTGCAGATTTCAACTCTTGGAAACAAAATCTCTTTAATGCTCCAGTTACTTGGTCATCTCCATCTTCATCGATGTTGTATGAACTTGTCAGAAATCTTTAGTAATAACATGATGCAGCAGCAACAGTAGTAATGATTACTAGGCCAACTGAAAGAGAGGGTACTAATTTAGGAACCAAAGACGACTTGTTTCTATCTGATGATTTCTGAATCTTGATAAATGCAAGGGCATTCTCATAACCTCTCCCCTGCTGTTTGGCCATCAAAGAGTAGAGCTGCGACGACATTGAGCACTGACCAGATGAGACGTTCCTTTTGAACTGGAACAAGGCAGCTTTGCAAGTACAGTTGTCCAAACATGCCTTTTTACAGCTCTCTATATCCGTACTTGGATGCAAGGGCTGGTCAAAGCCGTAAGTGAAACTGAAGTCAGTAACATTCTTCAGCTCCAAAAAGGTGTGTAGATTTTTTTGATTGCAAGACAAGGGGGTAATAGGTTTGCATCCCAGATTCGGATGGAAATCACGTACCAACGTGAAAAAAATAGAGTTTCCACCAGGACAACTACACTCCCCATCCAAGCAAACACCGGAGTTGCCACACTTTGTCGGGTAATCGCAATCATTAAAGCCAAAACGTCCAAAGAGATCACCAGAGACGATAACTTCAATACCAGCACCATCTCCAGTATCATCAAGTACAGTGTGTACTTGATAAACATTTAGATGTCCATCTGATTCCAGCCTTATATATCGGAAAGCAGTTCCTTCAAGACTCTTGAGGTCAAACAGTGCATAGGTTGGCTGTACCAAAAACCGAACTCCATAGACGGACATTATAGATCCATTGAAGAAGAAAGTAGCATACTGTTTGGGGGGATCAGAGCGAAAATAAGCAAGAATTTTAGATTGGTTAAGGGAAATGTAATACTGACCAGTAGCCAGATTGAATGAGGACTTGCTAGCTGTGAGTCCTTGACCAACAGAAATGTTCTGGCTTGGGAGCCATGTATCGGTTGGGTGATCAAAAGACTGCCATATCGCTGTATCTTTGTCATCCACAAGCATCAAGTTTCCTGCAGTGGTAAGTATCAAGCGACTTCCCGAAGTGTTGGTATGCCAAACAAGAATACCATCTGCATCCTTCAATATCAAGTCTCCCCCATCTGTGAAATCTAGCGTGGCATTCTCCATAACTGGTCTATCTCTGTTTGCAGACCAGACAACAACCGGAGGCTGGAAATCCCACAGTGGATCATACCCTGGTCTTGTTGGGATAAAGCATACAACCAGATAGAAGGATGCAATAGTTGCAGTTCCATTTCCATAAAACCCAAACACAAAAGGAGCACTAGTGTTGTTCACGACAAGGATGGGCCTTACTTGGGAGCCATCATCAAAATCACGACTACTCTGCAGTGTGTAAGGACTGTTTCTCCACGAAGAAGAAAGATTCACTGACTGCAAGTAACTAAACTGGGCATCAACCGTGTACGAAAAGTGAGAGAAGAAAAGTAGAATCAGCTCAAGAACAGACACCCGCTTCTTCAGGCCATCCATCAGCCCTTCTTTTCCTCTTTCTTTTCTTTTCTGGTAATGCAGAAAATATCAAAGTCCATATGCCACTAAACTCTTTCCCAGAAACTCAACTTTGAAGTCAAAGCTAAAAAGGTCCGGTGCAACGCGTTTTTTGAACTACTTAGGTGCATGCATGGTCCTTGTTGAGATATAATTCTCATATCTGGAAACTTGTAACCGATATTTTAATAAACAAGTCTTGTCCGTATCTCTCCTCAATTTGTCAATTAGCTTTAAGTTAAATATTTTCAACATTCTTTTTTCCTTGCTAAAAAAAGATTAAGCATTTGCTTGCACGTTACTAACAGGAACAAAATTGAATTGTCCAATTAAGATGTTATTTCTAACCCTTTTCTATTGGAATTTGGAAGTGAGTTAAAATTCAACCGTCAACCCTTGACAACGACGACGTTTCAGAGTCTTCGTCCATGGCAAATTCCTTAGATTTGTAGTCCAAGCAAGTAGTCTAGCCATTATTGGTGGTATATTTTGAACGTGATATATTTTGAATTTTGGAACATCTAATTTAGTTTTATGCTCTTTATGAGTTTCTTTTGATTATGTTGATACTTATATGTGAAATGCACGGACATATTTTGAATTTGATGATTCGCTTCACGCGGATTACAAATAAAGTTTAGTTCATAGCAAATTCCTTAGATTTGTAGTCCAAGTAGTCTAGCCATTATTGGCAAGTGCTTTAAGAGCTGACCCTACCAACAGGCCACCGCCACACCCTAAGGAATTTGCTCCTCGCCCGAAAAGTATTTTGGTGAATAGTCCTTAAAGACCTTAAAGGACATTTAATAAATATATTTTTAATATTTATTTAGTGAAGTAAAGTCAACACAACTTTTAGCTATAAATAACTATAATATATATACTGCTTACAAAAGTATGAATCTTTTAAATTATTTTTATTCTGTTTTTACCCTTCGTTAATCACAGCAATAACAATCTTACTATTTCATAAATATTATTATTAATTACTAATTTATAGTCATTTCCGGTTTTGTCCTCCGTTAGTTATTCCAATGACAATCATACTCTTCTTTAATTAGTTCTTTTGTAATGAGTTTAATGAATATTAGGTCATAAATTTAATCTAAACCTACATTTATACACAGGAAACAAAATATGCGTTTAATGAGCATTAGGTCACAAATTTAATCTAAACCTATATTTATACATAGGAAACAAAATATGCGTTTAATGAACATTAGGTCAAAAATTTAATTACGTCAATTGCATTCTTACCCTTCTTTTATTACTCCCTTTTAAATATTGATGAAATTAAAATAACATTGGGTAATGAATTGGAAAATGAAAAGTGTGATGAGAAATTGAATTTGGTTAAAATGAAATAAACATTAAATATTAAACTGGTTAATGAGAACTATGATTTTTTTTCCTTACATCTTTAGGTTAGCAAACCATAAACCAATTGAAAAACTAAAAAATAAAAACAAATAAAGAAACTGAAATACGTGAAAATCAATTAAGAAACAAAATTTTTTTGGAAAAACGAAAACAACAAAAAAAATGGAAAAGGGTTAAATATGCATCAAAAAGCAAGGCCTAAATATGGTGCAAATTTGAACTGAAAATATGTTCGGTTATTACAGTTGAAGATCGGGTGTTTTGTATTTTTGATTGATAAAATGCAAAGCACCTGATTTTGAAAATTACAAATCTTAACCATAAACTAATTTAAGAGATTACAAAAATAAAGACGTAGATTCATTCTTTTAATTTCTCTTTTGTTTTTATTTTCGGCAGTACCGTCAAATATTTCTTCAATCCAGAAGCCTACAAAGAATATTTTCAAACATTGAACTGATTACAATTTTGAACATCAAATATACATTTCTTCTAAAACAAGTCACAAAAGAAATAAGAATATAATTGAATGACATTATTTTGATCCAAAATAATAATAAAAATATCACCTCAAACATTACTCTCTACAATATTCGTGTTCAACGCACGTGTTTTATACTTGTACAAATGAATGATTGAAAAAATTATTTTCACCTACTTACAAAAGTTGTTTACTTCTCATTTTATATTAAAGACATTATTAATCTCACATTAGTGCTTATAGTATGATAACTTTTTCATAATAGTTAAAGAGTATGGGATGTCTTTTTGTGAGAAATACAGGAAGGGTATGGTAAATTAGAAGATCAAACCTGATTATAAAAAAATTGATAATTTCATAATTCTCACTTTTCAGGATTATGGATTAAATTAATTTTTAATTTTTCAAAAACTTTAAATTATATTTCTTAATATTTTTTTCCAAACAGTCACATACCTAATTATATATTTCAAAATCAATCATAAACATGCTCTTAGTTATTTTCCTCACTTACAAGACATTTGCTTCTCAAATTTAGATGAAGATAAAAAATAGTTGTATGAAATAATAGAAAGTCTCTCCTAACTAATAGCAATTATAGTGATAATATTAACAATAGTAACCCATGTGTTGAGGTTGTACTACTCAAGACCACCAAGAAAAAAAGTAACAATACATAACAGATGATTGAAAAAAAATGGGAATGTAAACTGTATATAAAACTTGTAATGAAATAAAATAAAGGAGATTAAGGTAGTTTAAAAGAAAAACTAATAGAGAATATTGTGTTTTCCTAAACAATAAAAAAGATTTAAAATTAAAAAGAGTATATAGAGAAATACTTTTGTCAAAATTTAAGAATTAATGAAATTGTAAAGATATAAATAAGATTTTTGAGTGGGGCGTGTTGAAATAGAAGTGAAAGAAATTTAAAATCTATATAGTTGATTGAATTTTAAATGGAATAAGGAATTCAAATTAGAAAGAGAGACAGAGATAATTCAAATTATTATTACAAAGGTAAGTAAATTTAAAATATTTTAAAAATTCAAAATAAGAAAGTCCATATGGTGAAATAAGAGAGTGCGCAAGTAAGCGATGATTAGACAACATTATCTCAACTTTGGCTTTCATATATATATATATATATATATATATATATATATATATATATAATTAGATATGAAGGGGATGTCTACTTATACGCCTTATTATACTTCTTTACACTTTCATTTGTTTTTAAAAATGCTTTAATGATAAAACCACTAACTTTCATATATAGACAAATGAGGTAAACAAAAGCAAGCATAAATAAGTTTGTATGTCGATATAACAATACATGAAAAAACAAAGGAAAACCCTCGCGTTAACATCAGGGAAGAAAATATACCTAATTCAATCAACTTAAATAGTAAGGAAAAATGGTTGACTATCTAGCTATTTCACTCAGCAAAGAACCTTCTTTCAACCATGTAAATATACTCTTAAAATTATATGAACATATTGTGGGTTGTAACCTAAGGTTTTGAAAATGGTTAAAGTATAGACAAAATAATGTAATTAGTCTTCACGAAATGAACAATCAAATAAATAAAGTGGAATTTATAGAAAGATACTAGCAAATTCGGCAAATAGATGAAAGTTTCGGGACTGAAGTACAATATTCAACTATAGTAGTGCTGCTAGCCGTAATAGCTTAGAGAAATGGAGATAATGTCTCCGTTTGTCGGAGACCATGGCAGAAATGTCTCCGTTCGTCGTGAATTTCCCGGAGGTATAATGCTCCAGCCACTCGATGCAGCACAGATTCTCGTCCCTAAATGCTTTAGCAACAAATTTTTCTACAGTCGGGTAACAAAAGAGTGTCCATATCCCACTCAGAACAGCCTTAAGTGTTCCTCAAAATAACATAGCTCATATTTGCAATTGCTAACTACACTCTACCATATCTGCAGAGGACCTATATATACTATGGTCTCTGTGGACTGCCATTAATGACCTTGTCAACTTTAGTTATGCCAGTGCCTCATAGCGTGACTTGCTACTCAAGTCTAAAGAGGTGTCTACATGCAGTCATTGATTTAAACAATTTGGAATTTGAGGAATTTGATGTACCATATTTCATTTTCAAGGGATAGGTTAAGACTATGCCATGCAATTATTTGACAAAATTTAAGAGGATGAGAAGAAAGATTGAACTTACGCATTGGACACGGGCCACAAGCCACGGTCATTTCCTAGAAGTCTTCCTCTGCTTAATTTGGTTACGAGAGACCTTTTTAGGCACAAACTGCATAATTTCTTTGAAGGAACATCACAGCTACTAAAAAGTGTGAGGGACATAAATTAGTACATGTTGAGGAGGTCACATTCTTGACTTTTGAAAATGCACATCCGAGATGGCATTGAAGGCTTCTTCATGTCCAACGTTAAGATAGTAGAACCCTCACCTAATGTCCTTAACAACTAAGAAAGAAGAACATGTTATTAGCTGAATACGTGAATAATTGGTGTTATCAATTACCTATCTAGAATGGTGACAAGTAACATTTTAACAATGTTTTTAAAAAAGGACACAAAATACAAATATTAAATGGTAAATAACTACCTATGTAGACATGTTTGGTTTTCATAACTTGAATTCCATTAAGAAAATATAGTTAAAATAAATTATAAAGCCCAAACTTGATATTACAAAAATATCATATTTCTAACTTTATTTTTCAGCAATATAAGATTTATTTTACCGAATGTGATAATAAACACATATACGTGATGCTTGATTTTTTTTTTTTAACAGAATTGATATTATCAACTTTATTTTCACACATGCATTACGTGTGCTACAATAACTCGTTTCTAGTAACATGGAATCACTTCCCACTATAAGGTCTGTCCACAATTTTTTTTTATTACAATCTAAGTTCACATGTCACTTAACTCCTCCCATGGAAACTCAACTTTTAAGTCAAAGCTAAGGATCCCCTGGTACGCGTTTTTTGAACCACTCCGTGCATAGTTTTTTGAACCACTTCTAAAAGTGTAAATAAGTGCAAATCTTTTTTTTTGGATAAAAATATCTTTCAATAATTTAAAAACTTCATAATTACCCTTCAATCCTCGAGCTCTGTGTTTTGACTTTTTCGCCACACTTCCCCTTCCCCTTCCTCCTCGATCTCATCTACTCTTATCGTAAAGCGTTCCATTCATCTTCCCGAATTTAATTGGTAGAGTTCTTCGAAAGGATGACTCGTCAACTCCATAGCATGAAGTCTTACAAACCCTTCTTCTTTAAGATCCTTTTGCCTTGGTGCGATTTATACCAAATGACTTTATGCATCTTCTAGGAATTAATTACAGCAATTCATTGAACCGAACGTACAGATGATAAGAGAGGCTTCCTACCATATAATTGTTCAATTCACTTCTTCACGCCTCTAAATAGCCTATGCGCACCATTCTTAGAGTTGGAGGTAAATTAAGAGATCATACCCTTTGTATTTTGAATTTAAGATGGATTATAAATTTGTTTTCTTGGTTGTAATTTGTTCACGGTTTATTACAATCCATTTCTTAGCTATACAATGCAGATTCACTACCGATTGCTGACCATTAACAGCATATTGATGCTACCGCCCAAAACTGCTTGAGAGGTACTTTGCCGCCGCTCGCGTGAGTTCTGGTAAGCCCATGTTTTTGCTTCAATTATGTAGCACTCTCTGGTCTCTTTTATACTTTCTTATATTAATTACTTTTTTAGCATTATGATATTTTGAGTTTTGTCATTAGGAGCCATGGGTCTAATTCATTATCAGGTGTGCTATGAAAGGAGTTTGGAAGCTTGTAGACTTGCGATCAATGTAAATTCTTCATATGTCTTTAAGGTCCAACTTACACGTTCTCTATTTGGAACTCTTATGAGTACGATTCCTATCCTTACTTGAAAGAGATGCTCTATTAGTTTAACTCAAAGCAAGCGGTTCGATTAAGCCATGCCAATATGATTGAATCAGTCCAAAATCAGAATAGTGGGATTGACATTGGCAGATATTGTTATTCGAGGTGAAGAGAAGGAAACAAGTTCATCTAGAGAGGCGTCATAACAAATTCCTCATGAGTCCCTTTTAGCTACTGAATCAATTCTTTCTACATGCCTCTGCCATCTGAACTTCAGAATTTGACAAAGTTAGAACAACTGTAAGTGCAATACAATGTCATTTCAGTTTGTGCTCATTTCATTCCTTCATACGAACCTGATTGAGAAGTTTGCATATGCACTACAGGATTGAGAAGTTTGCATTTTCCATACTGTTACAATATGGTGATAAGTTTAGTTTTTTTTAATACATTTTTTTAATTATTGTTGTAGACTACTGGAGTATAACGAGTAAAATACATATAGGTATAGGTGTGCGCGCGCGTGTGTATATGTATAGATGTGTGTGTGCGCGCGCGCGCGTGCGCTGATACATTGAAGGAAATATATTTCCTCGTACAGTGACAAAAATACAAGGACAAAATTAACTTATGATTTCAAACCAGTGCAATGGCTAGAATAAAATTCAAAAGAACACCTGTCTTCCTCGAGTCTTTATATGATGGGTTTGGAACATGTACATAAGTCCTATATGAGGAGTCACATGGAAAGATGAAAATCGAACTCTCTACTTCTTGAGTTGTTTGTACAGCACATGTTACACCTGTTTTTCTGTCATGAAGGACCACAAAATCTGTTCTTCAATTCTGGAGTTCGTATTGGATTCTCATTGTCATACATCCAAACATAGTACAAGGGATATCTAAACCTTGATGCATGAAGTGTAAGTTAAAAATAGTGAAGAAAAGTACAAAACTTATTGCATCAATAATCCAAACTTTAATGATTTACTTGCCCCAGGTGCTAATTTGACCTTTCTTCAAATTGTTATGGACATGGTTGGCATAAGTAATGACTTGGTAAATCCAAGTATTCACTTTCAGACATAATATCGCAAAGTTCAATTTGCACTAAACTTACCTTTGAATCACATAAACATAGCAAGTGAGACTGCAAAAGTGACATTTTTATGCCTACTATATATTCCATTTTGCTAACTAACTAACTTTGGATTCTAAAATGGTTGCTATTCTGCTCGCAAATTGCTTCTTGTTTTTTAGTTTTTATTTTACGATAAAGTCTTTGCTATTTAATAGCGGTCAAAATATGTTATAAAACTTATTATGTAGAGTCTTCCATGACATCTCCATTATGTTTCTTCCGTTTGTTTAAATATTAGAAATTTTATCAAGACTTGTTTGTCCTCAACTATTTTTGTAATCATGTGGTTGTTTATCCCTGGAAAATGAATTCTCCTTGATAGTTAGTCTAACGCAGCATATATATTCACTACAACTTGAGCTTGAGTGTAGGTGTTCACGGAGTTATTGAGTATATAAGTGTGATATGATTTTCAGACTTATGAAGTAACTAGTTTTTTTGTAAACAAATGGCAAAGCCAGAGTGATAATTTGATTTGTCATCTTAAGACAAAATGTAATTAGGAGTTTTAAAAACTTTCTTGCCTTGACGGAAATGGCAAGCTTTTTAAGAATAAGCACAAGTGAGGAAAAGGTAGCGTACATCTAAACTTTCCATAGCATGAATGGAATTGGCTTGATGTACAGAGTCATTCAAAGAGACACACATACATAAGAACAATAGAGATTCACTTTCTGAGAATTGCATCCTACTTTATAGATCCATGTCAACATAGTGCACATGACTTTGCCCGGAAGGTAAAAGTATATATACTTGTTTCTCTAATTCTCGAGATATGAAACTTGGGTTGATACTCAATCATCTTTGTTTTACCACTGCTACTACCTCTTTTATTTGGTCATGTGTGTCTCTGTCCTAAAGACTCTTCATGTTAATGGTGTCTACCTCCTCCGTCACTTTGTCTACCAAAAATATTAAAAATACTATAACCTTCGAGGTCAACCTAACTCAGAGGTTATAACAAGAATCAAAAGATCTTTTATCAGGTACACATCTTAGCCAGAGGATAGAACCGTATCATTTTATATAATGACATATTAGGAATATGCAAAAAAATGTTTAGAATCTTGTGGAGGTCCTGAGACTTTCTTCGCATGTCACTTTGTTAACTAAAACAACAAAATGATTATGTTTGCAACAAAACTGTGGGATCCATTTTTTACTAAAAAAATGCGGGATTGTTTTTTTTTTTTGCCTTTCTTTGAACAATATGTATATTTTTCTTACGCAACAGGCCAAGGGGGTACTAACGAGAAGGTATAAAAGTTAATTGAAAATGAAAAATGGAGAGAATGCATAATGTGCTATTGTAGGACACTTATGCTGAAATTTGAACTTTTTCTCAATAATACAAACTCGGAAAACACTACTAGAAATGAAAAAACAATGTTCCATATTTTGAGAAAAGCATGGCAATAGTCTAACGAACTTCCTTGTCTCTTTGACAATTTTTGGAAAGGAATTCGACATTTGCTTGCAATGTCGAGCAGGAAAAGCACTCAAAGCTATAAAAAAATTTTTGGCTTTAGTAGATACTAGTCAAGGCCCGCATTGAGAGCAAGAGATAATTTTGTGTACTGCGCTCTTTCCGTTTCCTTAATGCAACTGTATATAGTGATTGAGAGGTCTGTCTTACATGGCTACGCTCCTTCCCTGATATCTGTTGCTAGATGGAGCTATGGTAAATTCTAAGTATTACCTTGCAGGGAACTCCTTTATTGATGGATGTAATGTCAAAGTGTAATGTCAAAGAATTTCTATTTCTGCTTTAACATTGGTAGAACTATCAAGTCTCTTGGAATCACAAAAGAACATCAAGATACTTTTTGTTTCAAGGAGTTGATAACAAACTTCAATAGAAGCGATAATCTCACTCACTTTCACTAATCACTAATATGATGGATGATAAAATGAGATAAAAGAGCCTAATGGAGACTGATAGTTAAAGAAAGATGTAATCACGTCAAAGATGGTGAGAAATCAAATCGCTGAAGGGTACATAATGTTGTTTGGGCTATAAATAATGACTTAATGCTTTGTTTTGATAATGAAAATGATGTGTATGTTAAAAAAAAAAAAGTCATATTGGCCATTGGTTTTTGACCGACAAGTGATGAGTCTTCATTAATGTTAGCAGAATTGCTAAATAATAGTACTGCTCTAGAATATTTACTTTGATGACATAATTATATGGATAAGTGATACTCACGATTATTAAAATAAAGAATACCTTTGGTGTTAAAAAGAACGTTGATATACATGTGCAACACACGTGCATTTGACTAGTCCAACTATAATAGCTTAGACAAACGGAGTGGAAGTATAATGCAAGAATCTGGGAGAGAGTTATCAACAATCAAACCCTCTGCTTCTAGGAGCAGGAAGATGGAGTAACACGTCAGAAATGTCTTCGTCCGTTGCCAATTTCCTCGCAAAAATAATACTCCAGCCACTCGGCACAGATCCTCGTTGGCAAACTCCATAGTGTTAGTCCTATGGTTGAATAACCTAAGCTTACATCTTGTTTTGATGATAACTACATATTGATTATGTTCTAATGTGTACTTTGAGTGTATTTTTAGTAGGTATATATATGCACACTCATGAAGACACATTTGAGAAGTTGAATAGATGGATTAAAGCTAAAGAAGCTTAAAGCTATAGTGAACATGTTATGGAAGTTTCGTCAAGTCCAATGTCAAAGAGTAAGAAAGGATGCATAGGTTAAGTTACTATCGATAATGATTGATATTTATTATTATGTAACTAGTTGTTTGATGCTTGGATTGATGACTATGACCTAAAAAGACCTTAGGACACCTTGTGCATTGCATGTGAGTTCATAACCATTCACACAAGTGTGGTTCTTGAAAATGAGTGAATTTTGGAGCTCACTCAGATTTTCTCAAAAAAAAAAATTGATGCTAATATTTTCATATCTTGATAAAACTTTTAATTAGCTTTCCATGGCAAAAAACAGCACCTCAATCCAATTTTTTTAGAGAAAGTTATGCCCAAAATAGGAAAGGGGGTTCCGTGAGGCAGCCGATAAGTAATAGGGTAACACAGTCGACTGCATTGGTCAAAATTCAGCTCCAACGGCTATTTTAGAGGACAAGACTCCAATGGCTATTTTAGAGGGAACCCAGTTGACTGCATTGGGAATACAGTCGACTGGAATTGCAGTTTTGCTCACTTTATGCTCTCTTTGGGGCTTCATCATACACTATGAAAACCACATTCTAAGCCTCCATTCATTAGAAAAATATCAAGGCTTATAGATTAAACTTTTCTATCTTCATCTTCATGATTTTATGTCATTAAAGAGAACACCTTTGTGAGCAAGTCTTTGATTGAGAGTGAGCATCTTCAAGTCATCAATTCTCTCATCTCTCTATTGTACTAGAGCTTCATTTGTACTCATTTCCTTTCAAGAAGGTTTCTTTGTACACAATTGATCTTTATAAAAGGATTGTGATCAAGACTTGGGTTTGTTAAGTCTTGAGTGAACTTTGTGGATTCAAGGCTTGTGCTTAGTGTGGGGATATATATCACCAAGTGTTGTAAGAGTTTTGATCTTGACCCGGAAGAAGATTGTTGCTAATGGATTCTAGTGCTCGGCCCTTTTGGACTTCTGGCACATTACCGGAGGCATTGCTCGGCCCTTCTTCATCATGACCAGGCATAGGGTTGAGATTATGCCACGGAGTAGTAGCTTCGCCAACCGAGTTGCGTCCTTGACTATAATGCGGGGGGTCTTCATCAGGCGTGTATTCAAAATCTGGAATGTTTTGATTGAACTCCCAATTGGCTTGGGTATCTATCATACAGCCTGTACTCATTCGTCCAGGAACGAATGGTTGTGTTGGTGCTTGGATTGGTGTTTGTGATGGCCGTGGCGCTGGCGCTTGTGCTTGCGATGATGATGATATTTTTCGTGATGATGATCCACGCCTCAGTTTCTTCAATATTCCAGCCATATTTCACGCTAAACTTTTTTACTAGATTGGAAATCAAAATTTGTAAGAGTAACTAAATACACAAGTATAAGAGTAGTAATAAGAAATAACAATTAAAAGAATGAACGAGTAACAAATATTAATCACTGAGGGTAATTCTGATCCAATGTGGAAAGAGTTAGTAATTAAAAAGCATTTAGTAATAGTAATTAATAAATAAAAATTCACTAATTACTAATTACTAGACAAAAGAATTAGAGAGTAACAAATTAATAAGAGTAGTAGTTAGTAATTAGAATTTAGTAAGAGTAGTAATTAATAAACAAGAGTACTAATTAGTAAATACTAGTAGTAATTAGCAAGAGTAGTAATTGGAGAGGAAAATAGTAGCAAAGCTTGTAGAAATATAGAATGTTTAGATAAGAGAGAGTAAGAAGATTGGTGTGAAAAAATAGAGAAAAATGGTGTGAATTTATAGATT
Source organism: Escallonia herrerae (assembly GCA_033070095.1). Lineage (NCBI taxonomy): Eukaryota > Viridiplantae > Streptophyta > Magnoliopsida > Escalloniales > Escalloniaceae > Escallonia > Escallonia herrerae. The sequence continues at coordinate 24,748 of JAVXUP010004123.1, read as the reverse complement.
TTAGAAACTTCACAAAAGACCAAAATACCCCTAAAAACTATCCGTTTATAGTTGTTGGGGAGGGTAAGAGTGTAAAAACCTTTAAAGGAGTTGGAAAAATTAAGTTAGACTAAAATACCCCGTAAACTAGCCGTTATATTGCTGTTGGGGGGGTAAAAGTGGAATTTTGGGAGAATATATCCGTTGGAGGAAAAGGGGGGAGAAAGGGGGGAAAAACAAAAAATTCAAACAGGTGGGGCCGGAACCGGGCCTAGAACCGGGCCGGATAACCGAGCCAGACCCGGGCCACAATCGGGCCAGAACTAGGCCTATTTTCGGGTCGGGCTAGACTCGGGCCAGAACTAGGCCTATTTTCGGGTCGGGCCAGACCCGGGCTTTTTCCCATATTTTTTCGGCCTGGTCCAAGCCCAGGCCCTAAGCCCAATTCCTCCGGGCCAGCCCTGTTCATGAAAGGGCCGGGCCTGCCCGGGCTTTTTTCGGGCCGGGTCGGGCTGGGCTGCGGGCCGCCCGGCCCGTTTGACAACTCTAACCCTACCAACAGGCCACTGCCATACCCCAAGGAAGTTGCTCCTCGCCCCCGAAAAGTATTTTGATGAATAGTTTTTATTTAGGACAAAATGATCATAAAAAATAATTAATAAATAAATTTTTAATATTCATTTAGTAAAATAATGTCAACACAATTTTTAACTGTAAATAATTGTAATATACAAATAAATGATCGAAAAAGCTATTTTCACGTACTTACAAAATAGTTAAAGGGTGTGAGATGTCCTTTTGTGAGAAATACGGAAATAATATGAAAAATTAGAAGATCAAACCTGATTATGAGAAAATTGATCATTTCTTAATCCTCAATTTAAATTAGTTTATGGCTTTTTGAGAACTTTAAATTATATCTCTTAATCTTTTTTTCTAAGCCCACATACCTAATTTTATATTTCAAAATCAATCATAAACACACACTTAGTTATTTTCCTCCCGTACAGGACATTTGATTGTCAAATTTATTGAAAAATGAGACAAGCTACAAGGAGGATACCCTTTGGGTTTAAGGATGTCTATACTTCGCTAGATTTGCTGTGAAAATGGGCTTTAATCTAAACCGACAAATGTTAAGAAGATCATACTGATAAGTGGATAATCAAGCAAAACTAAGTACAAACTCGTAGTTGGAAATACGGATAGAAGCATTGATATTGTATTTTCGAGGATAAATGTATGTTCAAGCTCTGGTGAAGTCTGGTCACATACATTTTGCAAGGCCCGGTGCGTTAATAGATCCATGTTCTCTCTTAGGAAACGGATCATTGTATAAAGCTATGAATGTTAGTTTATTAAATCTCATTACGTAACATTTTGATCATGATTGACAACTCTTGAGTACACGAGAATAACACAATCTATTCAACACTTAACGCTTGGTGGTGCAATATTTGCTAAACATACTTCATCCTTGCTCTTTAGTAACAAATCCAGACACCAGGTAGAAGAAAAAACATCAAATACATAGAATAATGTGAAGAAAATTGCTTTCGGCATTCTTTTTCCTTTGTTCAAAAAGATAAAATATTTGCGTGCATACCACTAATGTGAAGAAAATTGAAGTGTCCAATTAAAAGCTGTTATATCTCTCCCTTTTCTATTGGAATTGACTTGAAATTCATTCCGTCAACCCTTCACAACGACAACATTTCAGAGTCTTATTGGCGAGTGCTTCAAGAGCTGACCCACCAACAGGCCACCGCCATACCCCATGGAAGTTGCTCCTCGCCCACAAATGCATTCTTTCCTAGAAGCAGCAGCATGGGGATTAGCTCTGTAATTATATGCTTTCAGAGTTCCTGGAAGGATGCAAAAGGTTCACGGTAGCAAGTCTAGACTGAGGCGCTGATGGGGTGAGTCAGCTTTAGGTATTCAACTTTGAAAAGTTTCTAGTTAGTTATTTTCCTCGCATACAAGACATCTGATCAGCAGATTTATCTGCAAAACCTTACTTGCAGAAAAAAAAAATTCTTAGTAGCATAAAACTCTTTATACAGTAACATTTCTCTTTTGACAATTTGTTTTTGCGATCTCAAGTTAGAAATTTCATGAGATCTCGTTTTAAACTCATATGAGAACTTGATCCCGTCAGCTAGACAGAGATGTATGGAACAAGTGAGAGAGTACCTGAAAATCAAGGAGGAGTATGTACGCAATTTTCTTTTCGTGTTTTATATTCTGTTTTTGTTTTCTAGATTTTAGTATTCAGTTCTAAAATCATATTGTGTACTTTTAGTTTTTTCCTTATTTATTTTTTTCAGTTTTTTTTTGTACGTTTACCATTTTCATTTTCAGCAACTTTTTTGGATCCACTCTTGTATGTTTAGCATTTTTTATGCTATTTATACCTGTATCTTCCCATTTTAACCCTACTCTTAACCTAACAAATTATTTTTATACCCTCATTTTCATACCCTCATTTTACTTCTCCCAATAAAGTGCCTCTCTCACCCCTTGAAACCCCTCCACGCCAGGTCCACCCACTCCATAAATCCCCTTCCCATCACGTGAAGCATGGCCCACATGTTCTGAAATGTTCCCCATCTCGTCTTCCCCTTTCCCTTCCCTTCCCTTCCCTTCCCTGTGCACTGAAATACCTATTTCTCATCTCTCATTAATGAGTTAAACAGCACAGTCGCACACACCTATTTTCGGATTGTTGGATGCTTAATTGGGAGACGAAAGGTACCAGTGAGGTGTTGGTCGTCTCTATCCTGGGTCTTCGACAGCCAGAGGGTTGGGGTGATTTTCTCTGTTGCTTTCAGTAGATTGACGAATTATGTGGGAGAGAGTTGTTGGGGATTTGTTCATTGGAAATGAAGGAAAAGAAGGAGATAAAGGGGAACGAGAGAAGAAGGAGAGCTATGGTTTTCCTCTGACGTGACAAGGCATAGAGGAGGTCAGAGGCCTGGAAGAAAAAAGGTTGAACAGTGAAGGTTGAAACTCTATTATCTGAAGAAACCGAGGGGCGAGAAAACGTGATAACACCCCTGGGGTGTTTTATTTAATTTCTTTGACACTGTTTGGATATTTAAATCTGAAACGAATACTGAAAATGATAAAAGTACGCTAAAAAGACATCTTTTTTATCATCATTACAACAACGAAAACTAAATACTGTAAACATACAGTCTCAAGTCCTTTTCGACTCAATTTCTTGTTTCTCTCTCCCTTTAACTCCATAAAGCCTCATTGTTTGTTGTTGCTGACTACCCTCCTCGAGAGAGCAGAGCTTGTCAATCATTGCTCTCTCTCTCTCTCTCTCTCGTGTAAACTATATTCAGCAAATGATAATACTCTTTTACGCATTAGATTCTTTTAAGTGCTTATGCTCCCCCGCCCCCGCTTTGTGCAACTAAGTGCAAAACAAAAAAGCTAGAAGGACGACCCTTTGGGTTCAGAAGGATGTCTATAATTTCACCAGATTTCCTGTGTAGATGGGCTTTCAATCTAAACCAATAGATGTTAAGAAGACCATACCTATTAGTGGATAATGAACCAAAACCAAGCACAGACAAGTAGTTGTTGTAGTATTCTCGAGGATCAGTATATGCTCAGATACTTTGATGAAGTCTGATCACTATAATTTGCAAGGATTTGTGTGTTCATAGATCCATGCTCTCTCGCAGGAAACAGATCATCAAATAAAGCTATGAATGAGTAGGGGTGAGCACAGTTCGATTGGTTCAGTTTGGATGGTGAATATCAAATCGAACCGACTAACCTCGATTTGAAAAAAAAAACTGAATCGTAGTTGAACAGTTCGATTTCTGCGGGTAGAACAGATTGAACAGTTTGGTTTTGACGGTTAATCGGTTTGGACCAAACTCAATTTTGGACAAGTTCAGGCCCAAAAATTAATAACTTATACATACTAATAAGCTCCAAAAAAATTGAATGTTTTATCATAATTAATAACATTTAGTGAGTTGTAGGAGGCGAGTGAAAAATGTGTATTATGTTAAGGGATTTAGGGTTTATCCCATCTAATATGAGTGGTTAGATAACTAGAGTTAGTAAAAAATAACTAGGATTACGTAAAAATATAAATATGTTATATTATATACGGTTGGTTAGGTTTATGTGATTTCAAAATATTTTGAACAAAATCGACCCAACAGAATGTACGATTTGGAAGAAAAAAAATTCAAATTGATTGATTTTTATATCAGTTTGAAAATAAACAGATTGGTTGGTTCGGTTTTCACGGTTGAATCGGTTTCAACGGTTTAAACGCTCACCCCTATGAATGAGAGACAATATGATCATACATGTTCCGATCTCAATTGATGACTTTTCACAGTTGGATCGGTTTTAACGGTTTAAACGCTCACCCCTATGAATGAGAGACAATACGATCATACATATTCCGATCTCAATTGATGACTTTTCACGGTTGGATTGGTTTCAATGGTTTAAACACTCACCCTTATGAATGAGAGACAATATGATCATACATATTCTGATCTCAATTGACGACTCTAAGTACACAGGAGTAACACCAACTCTACAACACCTATGCGCCATATTTGCTAAATAAACTTCCTTCATATGGAATGTACTTCTTTTCTGATGAAGTTCAAAACTAAAGTTCACATCTGAAGCCTTAACCAATTTCCTTGCTTGTTGGCAACAATTCCAGACCCCCAGGTTGAAGAAAAAAACATCAAATACATTCGAGGACTGGAGTGACGCGATTCGGGCACTTCTTTTCTACCTCATTGTAATATTTAGGGTCAAAAACACGTTAGTACCCTGAAACTCTCACAAAGTCTCACTTGAGGGTCTTAAAGTTTAATTTTTACACATAAGGGCCTGTAAATCCAAAATTGTAACAAGTAAGGGCTTCCGTCCAAATTCCTGACGATTCAGCCATTTTCGTTGGGGGTAATTTTGTCCGAACAAATTTATACTGTCATCACCATCCCTACTAATCACTACCATCACCGGATCTGCCAGTTAGAGGTGTTCGGAGGAGTGAAGGATGGTGGGGCAGTAGTGGGTTTAGGTTGCGATGGTGGCGGCGTGGCGGCGAAAGAAATTTGGGGTGGAAGAGGGCGGTGACCGGGAAAAGCGGTGGTGGCTAGAAATGGCAGTGGTTGGTGTGTGTGGTGGGCGATGTGGGAATATAGGACAGTTTGAGTGTGTGCCAGTGTGTGTGTGTGTGGCGTCGATTATGTGCCAGTGTGAGTGTGTGGCGTCGATTGATGGTGCCCAGGGAAGAAGGCGGTGGCCGAAGCGGATGGTGGCGGTGGAAGGGGCGATGATTGGCAGGTTTAAGAGGGGCTGGTTTGGGTGTTATGTGTGGGGAGCTTTCGGTGAAGACAGCGGCAGCCGGTGAAGGGCAACTGGGCTTAGGGCCGGCGATGGGGAGGTGCGGCAGTGAGGCTGTAGGGGCGGCGGCGCCAAGGGGTGTAGCGCGAAAAAGAGCTATTAGGGCTTTTTTGGATTAGGTTGAGAGAGGGGTAGTGTGCAGGTCGGGTGGATGGGTCGGATTACGGGTTACGGGTCTAGGATGGATACTAGCTTCATTAAAGGAAGAGATGTGCAGGCGGGTCACACGGGGGTCTGGCAGAGCGGGCGGGTTTCGGTTGGCGAGTTTAGCCCTGTGTTTTCTCTTGAATTTTACTATTATTATTTTTCGGCCCCAAAGAGATTTTGCAAATATGGAATCCCAAAATTACCCCTAACGAAAAGGGCTGAATCGTTAAAATTTGGACGAAAGCCCTTACTTCTTGCAATTTTGGATTTACAGGCCCTTATGTGTAAAAATTAAACTTTAAGACCCTCAAGTGAAACTTTATGGTAGTTTCAGGGTACTAACGTATATTTGACCCTAATATTTATGTCTTTTTAAATTTATATTTTTTAAGTCCCACATCAACAGTACGTGGGGTTTGAGATTGGTTCTTATACTTGGTGGGTTTTTCCAACTTTTGAGCATGCTTTTGGGTTGGACACCAGGTTCAACATAAGAGTTGGTCCCGTTGGATCGAATGGGGGCGGTAGGGGCCTAGCTCTGATACCATGTTGAACCTAGTGTCCAACCCAAAAGCATGCTCAAGAGTTGAAAAAGTCCACCAGGTAGAAGAACCAATCCCAAACCCACCAAGTATAAGAACCAATCTCAAACCCCATGAATTGTCAATGTCAGACTTGACAATGTTGTTTCGTCTTTCGTAGTTAGTGTATTAGGAATTTTCTGTAACCTTTAGGCCTCCGCATGTTATTTAAAGTGTAGGATATACTCTGCTCTAATTTAAGTGTAATCTGTATCGGGTTTATATGTTTAGTTGATAATTTCTTACCTTTTTGGTCATGTATACATAGAGTCACGAGAATGTCGTGACCTTCATCTGCCATTAAGTAACTTTGTAATCTTTTATTATCAATGTCATTCTCTTATTTACCAAAAAAAAAGAAGGTGACTAGCTACATTAGAAATCATTTCGCTTGTGTTCATCTTGGCTTGCTATATGGTTCTGGACCGTTGGCCCTGAGTATTTAAGCCTGTTGGATAAACAGAGGCTAATGCATAAGAGGAGGGCCTGAGGGAGGCAAAAAATTTATTATATTATACATAGTCAATGTTCCTATATGATCGGACCAATAATCCTGGGTCACCCAGTTTTTTCTGTATGTGTGTGAACTTTAACATTTAGCCACGAAAATCAGTGCAACCGTTGCTTCAGGAGATCCTTGTGAAAATAGGCCCCCTGCTTAGCAGCCCAGAGTTCTCGCTTTTGAATGGCCCAACAGAGCAAAAGCAACTCTATCCAAATTGCATAGAGGCTTCATAAGGCATATTGGGCCAAATTGCTATGGCCGAATCAAGGCCTTAAAGGCAATAAGAAGAAGATAAGCAAGAGAAGAACCTCTGCCTCTCTTTCACTCTTTATGTTCTTGCTTTCTACCAGGAATAACCTTTTACAATTTTTAGGGATTCCGTTTACATTGTTGTAAATTTGGTGAGACGCGAACAGTTCCGTGAATAGTCTTTAATTGTTAGTGCAATTTTTGCAATACGCCTAAGCTCGAAAAAAATGAAGCAAAAGTGCTTTAGTGACAATTATGGATATGCTCTAACGCCCTAATCAAATACATGAAGGGCACGTTTATTTATGTGTAAATATTCCTTTACATGAAAATTAAACTAAAACCCTCTCGTTAATAACATAAATGGCTATCTCTTCGGTCGTTTGTCACCATCGTTTTATCGTTACTGCCGTCTTTCTCGTTAATAACTAAGAGGGTGTTTAAGATTGATTCTAGAATGGTGAAACCTGATTAAGATTAAATCAGGTTTAAAGTATTTGGTAAAAAAAAATAAATTGATTAAATCTGCTCTGATGTGTTCAAAACTGATTAAATTCATAATCTTCATTTTCTTAGATTAAGATTTAACCAGTTTTGGAGAATCAGATTTGATCAAAAGAATTATCAAAATATTCTTACGTACAAACAGATATCATTAAATGCTCATTTTCAACTTGATAACACGGTATCGCCCTGGTTTTATTGCTACTGCCGTCTTGTCCAAATACTTTGCCCGTCAGATATGGTCCCCTTCGTGCCAGAAAGAGAGCAGACTTCAAGCATTTTTTGAACAACTTCTAGAGGCTTTATTTATCTGTGACTGAGATTGCAACCTAACCAAAACTCAGAATGGTCCCTAGCCTTGCTGCGTTGTTTCAATCCAGCCGTCGTGGACAAAATCAACTGAATCATGCTACGTTACATGATGTTTGTAGTATGCTAGTAGGCAATCATGGACCTCAAGTTGCAATGTTTGAAAGTGATGTAATTCCTAAAAGCATTTATGTCATAACTGTCCAATTCGACCATATAAACGATGAACGTGCCTAATCTCCCCCAGGAATAGATTTTATCTTTGCCTGTACTCATCAAGCACTCCTATCCTCTTATTGTAAGAGACTTGTGTAAAATGTTTCCAATACCACATGCCCAGCCATGGCCAAGAAAAAAAAATAAAAATGAAGGGATAATATTATTAAACTTCTTGTGTTTTGGCAAGTTTATACCCGTATACAATATTTAAAAAGTTTGTATGAGATTTCGTAACATTACGGTTCAGTAACACTAACTAACGATTTTGACGGAAATGATCATTTCGTATTTTGAAAGTGTCAATACTATTCTTTCTTTTATTTTCTCTCTCCACAGCCCCCAACACACGTTTTTCTACTCATAATCAGGTAATCAGAGACAGACACACTAGCCATAGTTTTTTTGCGGGGTGAGGACTTCCACCTCGTCATTACACAAGCAGGGCTAGAGCTCCAACAAGGCCGGCAATTTCAGGTCAAAACCTCGGTGGGTGTTAATGTACCTCATGCCCTCCGATGACGTCACATCGCTACTGTTGGTGATGACGCCGCCCTCATAGTGGCGCTACTTGTGACCTCCCAAGGCCTATCCCCTCCCCCCACCCCCAAAATGGAGCACTAGTGGGTCCTACACCCCACTACCATGTTGGTGGTGGAACCCTCGTGGGTTCAACACCCATGTGGCCGGAGTAGATCTGTGCACACATGAATAAACACACAAATGTATTGTGTGTATAGTGTGTGAGAGCGTGTGTGTACATGCGCGCGCGCACGCATGTGCATGTGTGTGATTGTGGGTCTGAGATGGTGAAAGAAGGAGATGAGCTCGATTGGGTTCGTTATAGTGTTCAATCAAATTTTCGTGTGCGTGTCTGTGTGCAGATTTGTGTGTATGCATGCATGTGTAGATCTATATGTGTGAACGTGTGTATTTGTTTGTGAAAAGATTGGTGGTTTTGGGATGGTGTGGTGGTTGTGGTTAAAGGTGTTGGGATGATGTGAGGGTGATAGGTAAGTGGTGTCAAGGGGCAGACCTCGAACCATTTATCGAGGGGGCCTAAGTATGTTAAAAATTTTATTATTTTTATTGTGTCATATTATGTACCCGATTGCATAAATAAATGCAACTTCAAACAAATACAACTCTATAGAAAAAGTCTTCCTTCACGTCAAACAACAAAATAAATTAGATTAATACAACCAAGGGACAGACTATTTTCACTCCCAAATATACTAAGTACTCTCTTGTTTTCCTTAAGACTTTTAACACTTGTCACCTAATTACTTTTGTAGTGACAAAAGGGTAGAAAAACATGTAAAGAAGTGTAAGTATCATTTTGTTACACCTAAATGTCATTCAAATAAAATAATATCCACAATTAAAACTAACTCCGCCATATATTGTAGCTTTTGACTTAATGTAGCTTTTAACAACTAAGGCCCCGTTTGACACTCTTTTTTTCCCTATTTTTTTTTCAGTTTTAAAAACTAAAAAAAAAGGAGCGTTTGGTAACCATTTTTTTTTCAATTTAAAAAATCAGTTTTTAAACTGCAGAGTAAAAAAAAAACTCCAAAAACTGATTTTTTTTTTTCTCCCACTGTCGACCGCCGGCGACCACCGCCGGAGACTGCCGACAACCACCTCCGGCCGCCGGCGACCACCGGCAGCCACCTCGGCCGCCGGCAGCCACCGCCGGAGACTGTCGGCAGCCATCCGGCCGCCGGCGACCACCGCCGGAGACTGCCGGCAGCCACCTCCGGCCGCCGGCCACCACCGCCGGAGACTGCCGGCAGCCACCTCCGGCCGCCGGCGACCACCGCCGGTGACTGCCGGCAGCCACCTCCGGCCGCCGGACCACCGCCGGAGACTGCCGGCAGCCACCTCCGGCCGCCGGCCACCACCGCCGGTGACTGCCGGCAGCCACCTCCGGCCGTCGGCCACCACCACCACCGTCGACCACCGCTACGCCCCACCACCGCCACCGCAAACCACTAAAAGGGTTACCAAACACAAAAAAAAAAACCTCAAAAAAAGGGGTTATCAAACACCCACTTGTTTTTATAAAAAAAAAATTAAGCTGCTCTTTAAAAAACTGACTGAAAACCAAAAAAAAATATTTGTCAAACGAAGCCTAAATCATCAGTTTCTTTGCTAATCTGGGAGGCAATACATGAATAACAGCAAATATGTATCAAATTTCCATGAGATTGAAGAAAGAAAATCAAATTTCCATGAAATACGAGAGGGGCCATGGCCCCGCCAATGAGGGTCCGCCAATGGGTGGTGGTGGTGTTGTGGTGGTGGTGGTTGGACTTGGAGCACGTCTTTTCATACAAAATTTTAATGCTATCATCATCTTGCTTGGCCCGAAGGACACAAGTGTTATGATGGTAAAACACATCCATTGATTCTATGTTATTCCTAAACTTAAGGAATTCGGTGATATTATCTTCTCAATGAATCGAATACAGAATCACTTGCGCATCACGTTTTTAGTATGTTGATTAAGTACTAATATGACACACGAAGAGGGAAAGAATAGACGATTGGAGTACTTCATCGAAAGTTTTGTAGCACAATCGTAAAGTCCCAATCGACACCAAGTGATAGAGATACCAATTATTAAGTTCTCGTCGCTTCCAAGCATTCAAATGTGTAAATCTCAACCTAAGAACACCTACAACAACGCTATACAACTTTTGACAACGTGATGTCAGCTTCGAAAGGTTATACGTGGCCTACTACGTGCCACATCAATACCTAACAAAAACAAGTGGTTGGTTGGAGAGGGGAGTTTGTTTGTGACAAAGATAAAAGGTCTTATGAAGATCCATGTTGCTTCCACAAGGGGTGTTTTGCCTTCTCTAGTCTCCCAGTTAAATCCTATAAATATCTGTTTAACTACGCTATGTTATGACACAAAGTCATAGCAAAAAGTAGCAAAGCAAGAAAGAGAATGGTCAAAAGGGTGGACAAGCATAGCACTTATTTAAACTCTGTGCTCTTTATAAACTCCCCCACATAAAAGCCCTTTTATACATTCCAGGAACAATACGATATGATATACAGCTATCAAAACAATCTACCACTTGCCTGATATATCAACAAAATTTGGGGAAGGCTTCAACGCAGGGTTCAAAGTCCAAACGTTGTTCCCACACAACGGTCCATGCGCTATCCCTTTCAAAAAACAGAAGAGAGATAGACAGAACCCACCCCCCATCAACCAGGTAAGCCATGACACTACTGGTTTCTTCCATAATTTAATTCAAAAAATGACATAAAGTCAGTGACTTCCAATGCATTCCTCGATGTCGTGGGCCCTCGGACGCAAAGGATGACCCGACCAACAGCCGTCCGGGGTCGAATCAGTTGCTTTCGGGCTGATTTGGAGATCAACGGAGGTACACTTGACACTGGATGACAGTTTTACCTATATTGAACCCCGGAACCACCGTGAAAGCCACGCGAGGGTCGGATTCCGGAGAGCCGTCCGCTGACAGGAAGGCTTCTTCATTCACACTCTCCATGAAGACTTCAGAGAATCGACACTTCTTGCTCACTTGAAAGATTGCAGCCTCGGGATCGAAAGAGAAGGCCAAACAGTGCAGCAGCCAAACCCGCTTCGCCATCTCGGCAAACATAGAGAAAAATTCTGTTTCTGGGTATTCGCCAGAACCAACTGAATTTCTCTGATTCGAGTTTCCAAAAAGAGACGATTCCATCTTCGGATGAATGAGTCGCAAGTACTTGGCACGGCAGAATTTTGCAAACGTGGACCTTGGCTTCCAGGCAATATATTCTTTCGGCTTCAATGTTTTCAGTTCCATGAATCTGTCAAAAAATAGCCGCCGCTGTTTTGTCTTCTCGGGCAAAGACCCGTTCCGAGGAGAGAAGTTTGGATAGTGGAACCCATCAAACATCTCTCGGCAAATAAAAGATTCGAAGGCATAGCACTTGTGGCTAGCATTCCAGTAGACGACACCAGGTTCAATCGAACTCGCCGCAGCATCTAAATCCCAGCCAGCAGATTCCATCTCACTGATCATCAATCGGACAAAGCTCCGAATAGATTTCACTGCCTGCCGAAAAACTGTAATGAAATGGCTGGGGCTTAAGCCAGATAAGTGAAGATTGTCGAGCGCAGATAACGGCCCACTTGAATTTAATCTCTTCTCGAGCAACTTATTTTCTTTATTGGCCTCCTCCACTTTCTCTCTAAGAAAGGTAATTTCCGAGTTTTTAAGCTGAAGCTGAGAGTCCAACTTCTTCCTCGTGATCTCATACGTTTTTAGAAGACTTTTCTGCTCCTGGATTTCAGCCAACACCTGCGTAGTTTCAGGGGAGGAGTCGTCGAGATGATTCTTCAAGTAGCGCTGTTTCAACTCCGACAAATTCTTCAACTCCGAGACAACTGTCTGATCGGCAGATTGAATCCCCTCACCATCATAAGGGGATTGAGCAAACTGCAACTGGGCATATGCGGCTTTCACAGAGGAAATGCTGGCAAACAGTTTGGCAAGAAAAGCTTCATGGGCAGCTTTGGTCCGAAGCTTTTCATCTTCTTCGTCAAGAGACTGAGGCCGGTTATCACCTACCAAGTCATGCTTCACCTTCTCCTGTAACTTGGTTTTTTGGACTCCATTAACCGGGGCAATCCCTGCCACTGCTCGAATATGCAGCACCTTGGCAAAAGTGCGGGCTAACCTACTCTTATTGGGGGTCACCGCAGACCGATTAACAGGATCCATCTGAAGCAAAAGATCACAGAATAATGACGGTGTTATAATCACACGAGGGAGCTTGAGCAATATACTACAAGTAACAAAACAACATGGTCAAAAGAAGAAATTGGAATGATGACTGCAATGAAGACAATGATGAGTGTTTCAACAAAAGATAAAAGCAATATGCTTTAACTCTTAGATCGAGACCTTTAACGGCATATGCAATTTTCTTTTGGTTTTGCCTTTATTTGTTTTCTAAAAAAATTAGAAAAGCTTATTTTAGACAAGGGACAATTAAAAGGATGAACAGAAGGACAGGGAAGGAGAAGAAGTATGAAAAAATGGAAGATTATTTGCAGCAGGACATGACCACAGTTCAATATTCTAAATGCTAGTCTCTGTTAAAGGCCTCAGTAGTAATGACACTTGCTGCACGAGTATTATGTGCAGTGGAATCCTCCCATGGAGAAATGTAATTCGTCGAATGAACTTCTTATGAAAAGTCTGCCTACCATTCGGTTATTCTATTGCACATGGCAAACAATAATAAAAGATCAATAGGTTTAACTTCTTATAAAAAGTCCTGCCTGCCTATTACTTGTGGCAAAGAATATTTAAAGGTCCATACTGCCTAACTTTAGAAATTTCAATTTTTCTGGAATAACTCTTAAATGCTCTCCGATTTGTCCTTTGTTTATCCTCTCCGATAATTTCTCTTTCCCCTAGTAAGCCATGTTAGCATGGAAAAAGTGTCATAGGTCCCATCACGTAGATCGAGGTAAACATATGACAATGGGCGAGGCAAGGTGGTGATGGTCCAATGCGATTTCAGCACGAATAAATAAGCCATATCCTCTAAACTGGTGTGACAATATCAGTTAATCTAATTTGATTAGCCACTTTAGGACAAGGCCATCCTTTGAATTCCAAAAGGGCTTCAAAAGAGCGACCATACAAAGCAATTATTTTTTCAATATCTTACCGTTAAAGTTTTGAAGATCCTGATTCTACGTCCACAACCATTCAAGGCATGAGGCATCCCAATTATGGCAAAATAATAGCTCCACGTCACAAACACTAGCAAGATCTTCACAGAAAGCTCAACACATGAATAATGTGCCGCTCTGGTTGCAACAGTTAAACTCGGCAACAATCCAAGTGATGGAACCTTACAAGGCCTCTTAAACACCAATAGCATACTTCTATACCTTAGTTGTTAAAAGATTTACTGAACAAGAGACGATACGCGACAAAACTCTACTAGTCATTGAAGAACTCTTTCACTGACCAAAAATGCAGAACTCTTTCACTCTTCCTCCTATTTTTGGGTCCATTCAGAAAAGAATCCAATAAAGCATTCTGTAGCAGAACATATAACCAGATGGAGATGGACCCTTTAATGATGTTTCATTTATAGTAAGTGATGCTAGATAGCAGATTCACTAACATCTCTCAAAATCTTTCTGCATAACATTAACATGCGCATGATTGCATAAATGAATAATGCTCGAAGCCTATAATGCAACCAAAAGTTTCATCAGGTGAAGTGGCATATCAACACTTGAATACTATGAATAGACATTAAAAGCCAAAAATAAGTTGGTGGAAATTTTTTGTTTTTAATTTTTTTTTCTTCGTCTACATGGATACACTATATATATATAAACTAGTTTAACATTTTTTTAAGAAAAAGTAGGCGTGGAAAAAAGAATTAAAATTTATATTACTGATACACGGCTACCACTTTCTAAAAACAGACAAAAAGAACAAGCAAAAACAAAATACAAGAAAACCAAAACCCCCAACGGCTATTAATTAAAACATTCTGAGCATAGCTAGCAGCAGACGTGGAACCCACAAGCATCACGTGACAGGCACGTGTCAACGCACCTGGATGTCAGGACCTCAGGGGACTGCAATTGCTAATTTGCAAAGCGGTCCGCACCGGATACAGGCGAATTTTTCATTGTAACAGTTTTAACGATATATATATATATATATATATATATATATATAAAAAAGTAAAACGATTTTAACGGTCACCTACATCGAAGAGTTTTCAAAGAAGCCGCGCAAGCTCCGAGCAGATTGTTACTGTCGTTTTTTTTTGCTTACTCGGGTGACGTGCTCTGCATAAATTTATTTGTCGATGGTTGCTCAAACAATTTCGAAAGAGTAGGTAATACTTGGGGGATTAACTTTTCCAGGTTTACGAAATTGAAGAAAGAGAAGTAGAAATTACCGTTACCTCCAAAAAAACACCAAAATAGATAGCGACTCAATTTGTATCCATTTGCAGCGTAAATCTCAAGAAAACATAGACACCATAAACACCTTCCTGCCAAAAGCTCTGCAACAAAAACCAAGACAAATGCTTCACAGTTCACACATTATAAATAGAGGTTGCTCAGTTCCCAACAAAAAAGAAGCCTATGCAGGCGTTTATGAATGAATATCTATATATCAGAAGAAAATTCCATAAAATCCCCAAAAAGAGAAATAAGAAAATACCCAGTTCGTTTCTGGGCAAAACTAGTGGAAATTCAAGAAAGAGAACAGAAGACCAGTCAAATTTTGGGCAGACCTTACCTCTGAGGCTTTGAGAGAAGTCCAAAAGTAGCTAAAACCTTGATAAACTCCAGAAATTGGGAAAAAAGCCTAATCTTTAATTTCTTGTAATACTGTAGCTAATACACAAAGCGCGTTATATTCTACAACAGGTATTTTCTACTAAAATAGACAGAGAAAAGAATCATTTCGAAAATGGAATCACAATCATGACAACCGAAAGAATATTTCCATATAATCTTGTTGACCTTACCTCACAGAGAAACTTCCTGCCGTATCACAACAGTGCTGGCATTAATCACTGGACATGATTAATCCCTTCAAAATGGCGGGTTAAGGAAACGAAATCTCTGGGTTTAACTGGGTAATCTTGCAAGTTTAAAGGGTTATATGAAATGGGTTTTGGGTTTTACGACCAGAGGAAAAATCATAGCTAGAGAGAGAGAGAGAGAGAGAGATGAAACAAACAGGGGAAATGGGAAAATGTTCGGACAGGGGAGGTATAAGGAGTTTAAGGAAAAGGCCAATGGCCTAGGCTTGGTCAATTTTTTTTTATCTTGGGACGGTTTTGCCGTGAGGGGTTTGAGGCAATTACGGTCTGAAAGTGAAGTTTTTGGAAGTTGGGTCGAGTCGTCTGGGTTGGGTTCGGGGATTTCAATGTAGGGAGGGTAATTGTGTCATTTTGAAGGGAGATTCGCATCAACGCGGGTTCACACTGGTGGATTGCTGAATAAAATGGACGGTGTATATTTGGTCACAGACACAACTCAAATGATGCATGGTTGGCATATTTTTTCTACTTTGCTTATTTTGATTTTGCATTTGTTGTTCTGATTTATTATGAGCTAAATAAAAGTGAGGAGCTCAAATATTTTTGAACATTCCATGTAGGGTTCGTCATGTTTTTACCATAATGAAATGATACATCTCTTTCATATAATAAATGTAAGTTATTTGTTTGTTTGCAGACGATATTTTCCTCTTTGGTGTGTCAAAGATCACTGAAGATAATTGTCAATAGTCATACAAATATTCAAAAATTTGAGTTCAAGATTGGGTTAATGCATTAATCTAGAAAGTATATAACGTTTTCTCAACAAATATTACCGTGAAATTATGCTATTTTATCATAACCAGATAGCACTGCAATCGATAACAAATTTCGCAACTATCTGGATAGTCAGTTACTTGGGGGCAAAATGTATAGAGACAATTTGCTTTCTTAACTGAGTGGAAGGCTCCTTGCTTTTCGTATGCAGGCCCGCGACCGTGCTGTTTTGGTTAAATCAGATTTGGATTTTGTCCCGATCTGTATAATGCAAGTTCATTTTTTCATGTAAACCCTTAATATGTGCCAAATAACTCTCATGTGACTTTAGGAAAGAGTCTAACGAAGTAAGCAATAAATGACACTTTGAATTGGACCACCCCCTCCCAATCTAAGAGGTTTGACGGCTTAAATATGCTTTATATCCCAAATAAAGCCATGTTTATGAGTATGGTTACTTGGCATCCCGCTGCAATCAAATGGTTTCAGTCCTCTTCATTGGGCTTTAGAGGGGCTTACGGCGGATGATGTGTCTCAAACTGCGGACTGAAATTTGCAACAATTTGAAGCATTTGTATATTCTAGTCAAGATTCAGGCTGCTCCATTGGCGCATTTTTGTATTCATGCTGATACTGTTATACGGTCGCAAAGTCATGGATACTGTACAGCTAAATTAGCTTATATCACTGTTACCACTCCTTAGATGCAACTTCCGCATTGCTAGACGTAGATTTTGCATGGGATGTGTCCACCAAAGGTTAATTTTCTAGTTAGAACAGCGGATATTTGCTTCTATACAATCAAGTACGTAATGAAGAGTTAACTGTTCGGTTGACCACGTACTATCAGGCAAATTCAACTTTGAACATCGTTTCGTCAACACGAAATATATTAAGTTTCAAATTTCAGAGGTGAATCCATTATTCTCTATTATTAAGGTTCCCAAATTCACAAGCCTTTTGATTTAATTCTCTTCTTTTTTCTTCCCATGGCGTCCATTACCGGCCCTCATCTTTTCTCCGTCGACGCCACGGCACCATCACCACCTCTTCACTACTATCGACTCCATCACCGGCCCATCACAGTGAGTTTCAGCCATAGATAAAGCATTGTCACACACTACCGATCAATTGTTCGAGTTTTAACAAGAATCTTAGCTCCCAGCTCATATAATCTTCCTACTAGTATATATTGTTTTCTTTCTATTCAATCCCTTAAATCAGGAGCGTGTTGTGCAGTGGATGTTGTGTGTATCTTGTTTAGGAGGGTGGGGAGGTGTCACTAAGATAGTGTGTGACAGTGTGTGTTTGGTCTTGCGTGTGATTTGTACATGTGTGTGTGTGACGAAGAGGGAAAGAAGAGAGAAAGAGGAAAAGAATCGAGGGAAAGACACAAATAAGAGGGTAAAAAGACGAATATACCTCTAACTAAACGGACTTAACGGGGCGACGACAAGGACAATTTGCGGAGACCTGATTGAAATGAATTTGACAATTTAATTATCACTTTGACACTAATCGATGTCTAGTGACTGAAGTTGAATTTGTCTAAAAGTACATGGTCAACCGAGTAGTTAACTCTATATTAAACCATTGCGTTCAAAAGTCGATTTATATAGTTGTTTATTATGTTCTCTGTTAGCGGTTGTAGCCCTTACATCATGCTTTTCAATAACAAACTTGGATGGCAATTTGCAATCAAGGGACCACGTCTCACCGAGTCTAGAAGGGGTGTTTATCGTAGATGAATCTAATCGCAACTTGAATAATAACCCATAAAGCGTTCCAATAGGGTCTGACATGCTGCAGTTTATCGGACGCTCATTTGCACCTTTTTAGGCTTTACCCTTATTGAGGCTCTCGTGTGCATTAGAATAGCTTATTGTGACGACCTTTAATTGGCAATATTACAGCACCATCCAACGTGACCTTACGTCAAAAGCGCCTTTATATGATATTTCAAGGATGCTAGAAGACGTCCTTGCAACCTATTCTTGTTGCAGTGACTATATGCACTTGTTTGTAGGGACGTGCAAAATGTAAGTCATTGTATCCATGATAGTCCTCACATGAAAACAAGTTGCTCTACCTAGAGGATTCAGATATTTTTCTCCTTAGACTTGTTGGCAAGGATTCAATCAAATGTTAAGTCACCATATCCATTATTGATAACTTCGGCAACTTACTTTTGCTACTTTTTTGAACCTTTGGTATTATGTAGAACTAAACTTTCCTAGCCAATGAAAAATTTCTCCTCGACTGCAAAGCAACCACAAAAAATAAATTATGTTTTCTTCACAGATTCTGCCCTAATCTAGTTCTTTGGATCCCTCGGGAGTTCGATTTTGTCAAATTGAATACGGACAGTATCGGTCAACCTAGCTCGTCAGGGACCTCGACTGTTCTTCTCGATAATAATTAAGGACTCTTGGTTACTTGGATGCTCAACCAAAAATGGATTTTACCATGAGCCTAGTTGCTAAACTTTGCGCTATTCATAATGGCCTACAAATTGCCTGGGAACACGGCTACTATCTTACGTCAGATATGAATGATAAACCTTTACACTCTATTTTGAATCAATTCTCTCAGTATTTGAATTTGAAATTTGGAATTGAATTGAATTGATTCAATTCATTTTCCTTTGTTTGGAAGCAAAGGAAATTCAGATCACAAAGTTCTTACTTTTGTGTTCTGAAAACAAAGAAAATAAAAAGGCAATAAATTCTAAGTCAATTATATCATCCAACTGACGATGAAAAATAAACTACGGTAAATGTTTTCACATATGATAGTGGCAGTACATGGTGGTGGCGGTGGTGGCTTCTAAATTATCGCAGTGGAAACTGGTGGTGTAGCGGCATTGACAATGGAAGTGGACAACGATGGTAGTGGTGGTGGTCGTATTGGGGTCTATATAGTGATAGGAATGGTGACAGGAGTGACGATGGTGACATCGACGATGGTTATGGTGGTGGCGTGGGGTCATCAATGGTGTTGTCCTATGGTATCGGCGGTAGCCGACAACAACACATGGTGGTGGTGGTGGTGGTGGTGGGGAGGGGGTAGTCCAGTGATGGTACTAGTGATCGTGGTGCTAGAGGTATTAGGGCATCACAGATGGTAATGTTGGTGACAAAAGTGATGACGACGACAGCAGAGATAATGGTGGTGGAGATGTTATGACCTCGGCCACGGTGGTGGTTTGGCATCAATAGCAATGGTTGTGGCGGTGTGCATCAACCGCTATAGTAGTGGGGGTTCTAGTAATTATAACGATGGTAGCGGTGGTGTTGGAATTCAGGCGTCGTGAATCTTATGTTGGTGATGGTAGTCATGGCGGCGATAACAAAAACGGTGGTGGTGCTGGTGCCTGTGATGACAGCCATGTTGATCTCGACAAGGTTAATATAGTGACACTAGTGATATTAGTAGCGACAATGACACTGGTGACAGCATTGATGATGGCAGTGGTGATGGCAGTTAGGTGGCAGCGACAACAACGATGACGGTCTATTGAAGATAATGGTAGTCATGATGGTTATGTGACATGCCTGACAGCAGTTGTCATAGAGGTGGTGGTGGTGTCATGTCGTGTGGCGATGATAACAGTGTGATGGTTGTTGTCAAGTAGTGGTGGGTACTAGCAGTCTAACGGTAGTTATAGTGACAATAACAGTAATGGTGACATCGATAATGAAGATGGTGCTGGTAGGTTCATTGTTGTAAAGATTCAAGAAAGGGTAAGATAGAAAAAATAATTGTTTTTAAATGGAGTAGACCAAATTCCATAAAATCTGATCATTTTTAATCGAATTTTACACCATAAAAATAAATTCAGTCGAATTCCATGAAATTTAATATCAAATTTAATATTTTTAACGTTCAAATAACTGAATTTGAGAACATAAAATGAAATTACATCAGTTCTCTTGTTCCAAACACAGTTTTAATTACGCTTCTACAACGTAGCCTAACGTAACTGGATTCTGCCGGTTCTAACACTTCACATGGGGAAACCAACTCTAACAGATATGCTGTACAAGCAACAGAGACATTTGATCACAGATGTGACTAATACTAGTATACTACACTTTCAAAGTGTCAGGTTGATCAGGATTGTCAATGTTGCTCATCTCCCTAGTTGGCAAGGGGAAAAATTGACACTTAATTGGTTCAAGTAAGGTGAAAACAAGGCCTTTTTGTTTCTCTTGTGGTTGACACCAAACAACAAACCATATGAGGCACAAAAGTCTCGCATTATGACGTTAACAACCCAAACCATATCAACTACAAACAACAAACCTATGGCTAGCAAACGTTTTCTTTCCTAGCTCTCACCTTGGCAATGTGATTCTACGCTATTGAGTGTGTCTGTGGCTCTAACCGTAGCAAGCACCTCTGATCCAACAGATTTGCTTTAAATCGTTGTTACGGGTAAGTCTATTCCAGATAAGTAAAGTTAAAAGATAGAAAAGTAACATCAAGTGACTCACTCTTGATAAATTTATTCTACATTGAAAGAACAACACAAAAGTAATATATCGTGAGTTTACGTGTCTAGCCAAACATAATGTTGTGCTTAAGACAATTGATTTTGAAGTGTCACGTAGCTTAGCCAATTGTACTTGAATTGCTGTATTGGAGATTTGGGGAAAGATAATTACATTTGTTTTGGAATAATCTTGTGATCTTGACGACATAAAAGTTGTCGCGAAATCAAAACAATTACATGCAGCTCGTAAAATGAACCAAACTGGTATGCATGTAGAGAATGTTTTTCTGTTGAGGTATATGTGAGAATTTTTTTAGTCTGCCTCGAACAATTGTGAAAACTAACTAAGGGACCCGTGCAACGCACGGGACGTTCTTTAATTTCTCAAATATTATCTAATATTTATTTTATAGATATTTTACATATGTTAATTTCTCTAACTTTCTAAAAATATTTTTTATAATGTGTTTTTATAGATTGTTTATAACTGTTATTGTTTGAACTGCAAGTAAGAAATTTACTATATAGAATATTGCCTTTGAATAGAACTTTTGAAAAATTAGCATTATAAAAGCATACCTTAGTAACAAAGATAGAATGCATGATTTAATATGATCAGTTTTTACTCACAAATAAGATGTGAATGTTACAATTAAAAGTCTTATAGACTTAGGATGCCTTTTCATTAACGTTTCACGACGACATATGACAATAATCTCATACTACTATTTAACTGAATTTAAATTTTTTAATCTAATATTTGGAGCTTTGTAGATATAATTGTTAGTATGTATCAATGATATATTCGAAACTAATATGATTAAAAAAAAGTCAGTTATTTGTACCATCACTTTCAGTTTTTTGTGAGTTTAATAAGATGTGAACGTTACAATTAAAAGTCTTATAGACTTAGGATACCTTTTCATTAACGTTTCACGACGATATATGACAATAATCTCGTACTACTATTTAACTGAATTTAAACTTTTTAATCTAATATTTGGAGCTTTGTAGATATAATTATTAGTATGTATCAATGATATAACTTATTTACAGGTGGTATATATAAACCTCTCAATCTTCCTATAAGCATAAAGGTCAAATTCACTCACCTTCTTTCTTCATGAGAAACTCTTTGTGTATGTTATTTGTCCCGTGCATAATGAAAAAGAAAAATTGTATTGAAAGTATTTTTATCTATACATAACTTATTAAAGTGTTACTAACATAACTTAATGAAAATACCATTGAAATATTAAATTAGTGTAGCCAGGGGCTATAAAGTGGTTAACCACAAAAATATCATCTTACCTAATTAACGAAACTTTTAAGGAATCAAAATGTGAGACAAATCAAAATTAAAAGATAAAAGTCATTTTAGGGAAAAAAAATTTACTGCTTCTAGTCCTAGATATAATTTATGCACCTTCAAGTTGATGTATTTGAGTTCATCGCTTGTCTGCATAAGATTCTCGTCATAACCCGTCTATGAATACTATATTAACACTATCTTAATTAGCGCTATCATTACCACTACAAATGCAGTTACCTTCACCATATCACAACTTTTGCTCGTCAGTGCACTTTCATGTTTCTATCGTCAGCTTTTTTAGGTTCATCAGTTGTTCAATCCAGATTTATATCATAACTTATCAATCAGTACTGTAATGTACATTAATATGACCTCGAAACACCTTAGTGATACCACTACAACAATTCTAACAACAACCATCACCATCTAGTTATGACTATCACAAGCATCAGCATACTACATGACAACACCGCTATAGCCACATGTTGTCACTACATAATTCAAATCTCACTACCAACACTCCAATTCTACCACAATAATTATAACTATTGTAATTAGAATGGTCGATCACTCGCATAATTGCATATATTACCACCCTCACACTCTCACATCTAGCACCGACATTTCGGTCATTCCATTACCACCTTGGGGCCACCCAAGCTTCTTTCTTTTTGTAGTTGTTTATGAAGTGTAAAAGATTCTTATAACGAATTTATTTTTTCGTCTCTTTTATTCTATAGACTTATTCTCAGCTTGTCACAAATTATTCTTCAATCAATTTTAATTTTTTTTGGAGATCCAATATAATTGGTTCTAAAATATTTTGTTCATATTATGCGAACATGTTAGATTTTAAGAAAATTGGTGCAAAAAGACGAAAGTTACAATAAAACTTATGGAGAAATAAGATTTCATTAAAAAGGAAAAGAAATACCAAAACAAATAGGATAATGTTTTACATAACTAAAAAATTGAGGTAAAAATGAAATATACGCTATGAAAAGTTTATCTTTTAATTTGTAAAGATTAATCATTAATTTCATACATGATTTTCGTTATTTACATTTGTGAGATTTTATTTACATTTGTGAGATTTTATTTTATTTGTTTTAAAAAGTTAGTAGTCCAAAATGAAGTCTTTTTTGATTATGTAGAGCTCTAAAAGAAGTAGATTTGATTTTTTAATTTTATAAGATTTACAAAAGTCGAGTCAATGATCATACTAAAGAATTAGTAAGTAGGATATGATTTTCGTATTTTATATTTTTGAGATTTTATATTATTATTTTAAAGTACTTTTGAGATTTTAATAATCAAAATTAAGGCCTAATGTATAAGTATATTGATTAGGTAGAGTTTTAGAAGGTTTAAAATTAGTTTCCTAGTTTTATAAAGCTTAAAAATATTGCATAAATTATACCTACGAATTTTTTAATAATCAATTAAAGTAAGGAGTTAAATAGAGTAGAAAATAAAAGAATACCAAAATAAATAGGATTCTTGAATCTTAGATTCTAAATAAAGAGACCAACTAAGTTAGGGGACTACCGCATGCAAAGTTGAAGTAGCTAGAGTTTTAGAAGGTATATAATTAATTTTTTAGTTTTATAAAGTTTAAAAATATTGCATAAATTATACATACAAAATTTTAATAATAAATTATAGTAAAGAATTAAATAGAAAAGTCGGACCAATGATCATACTAAAGAATTAGTAAGTAGGGTAAGATTTTTGTATTTTACATTTTAAAAATTTTATATTATTATTTTAAAGTATTTTTGATGTTTTAATAATCAAAATTAAGGCCTAATGTATAAGTATATTGCTTAGGTAGAGTTTTAGAAGATATATAATTAGTTTCTTAGTTTTATAAAGTATGAAAATATTACATAAATTATACCTACGAATTTTTTAATTATAAATTATAATAAAGAGTTAAATAGAGTAGAAAAGAAATGAATACAAAAATAAATAGGACTTTTGAATTTTACATATCTAATTCAAAAGAGTTGGATTCTAAATAAAGAGACCAACAAAGTGAGGGGACTACCACATGCAAAGTTGAAGCTTATGTGTTAGAAGGAGAAAGATTTTAAAAAGTCCTACTTGTCGCAAAGATAGAGTCCAAAAAATCTTACGTTTTGGAGATCCAGTATAATTGGTTCTAAAATATTTTGTTCATCTTGTGCGAACATATTAGATTTTAAGAAAATTGGTGCAAAAAGACAAAAGTTATAATAAAACTTATGGAGAAATAAGATTTCATTAAAAAGGAAAAGAAATACCAAAACAAATAGGATAATGTTTTGCATAACTAAAAAATTGAGATAAAAACGAAAATATACGCTATGAAAAGCTTATCTTTTAATTTGTAAAGATTAATCATTAATTTCATACATGATTTTTGTTACTTACATTTGTGAGATTTTATTTATATTTGCGAAATTTTATTTTATTTTATTTGTTTTAAGTGTTTTTAAGAAGTTAGTAATCCAAAATGAAGCCCTTTTTAATTATGTAGAGCTCTAAAAGAAATAGATTTGATTTTTTAATTTTATAAGATTTATAAAAGTCGAGTCAATGATCATACTAAAGAATTAGTAAGTAGGGTATGATTTTTGTATTTTATATTTTTGAGATTTTATATTGTTATTTTAAAGTACTTTTGAGATTTTAATTATCAAAATTTAGGCCTAATGTATAAG
>JAVXUP010004122.1:0-41147 GCA_033070095.1 Escallonia herrerae | reverse complement strand
TGTAAGTGTCACTAAAGGTAGGGAATTTTTAGGCAGTTTCTTTCCTAATTTCTAAAACATGATTAGAAATTTAATTGGACAAAGTGTAAAATAGTAACTCCTATTATTTTTATGAGATGTACACTGTGGAATTTTTCGAGAATTTGCTATGTCAATGAAGAATGCTAAATTAGGGTATTGATAATAAAAAAAGCATTCTCGATTTATTTTAGTAGATGATATATATATATATATATATATATATATATATATATATATATATTAATATGAAAACTATCTTGTCGCTATTGTCATACATCTAGAACATTCTATAATTATCATAACTTATATAGGATTCTTTATTCTGTTTCTGGTAAGATAGTTTTTTCTTACCTATATAAAATGCCTCATTATATTCAGTTTTATCATGCTTTTTAATATAATTATCTTTCTCTTCACCTTTTCTATCATGGTATCAGAGCCATATGATCCGCCCGTTTGAGAGTCTTTCAATTATTTTTGCAAACTCTAGTGGATGTTTTGTCGTTCGGCCGGCCAATTCACGTGCTTTTGTTTATTTTCGTGTTCTTCTTTTCTTGATTTCAGAATTTTGGTCTTTCTTTCCTACCCTTTCTGTACAGTGATCTTCATTTTTGATGAAACCCTACCATCCACCCACTCTTATTGTTCATCAACTGTAGCTTATCTCTTCCACTCAAATAAAAAAAAAGAAAAAGGAAAAACATTCCTCTTCAGTTATCTCTGTCGATTTCCGTTAGCCCAAACCCTAATCCAACACCCCCATATGGTTATGTTCCCTCCACTGATCACAATGTTGCCAACCATGCCACCATCTTCATCCATACGTGCCACTATAGAGCTAAATGCCTCGACGTGCCCTACGCGCTCAATTCTTCAGACACAGTTCTGGGTTGACCCACGGAAATCGAGGCCCCTTTCTCGACCTGACCCTAGTTTCTAAGCGGTTTGCTATTTTCAATTCACTTAGACCAGTTTTTTTTACTTTTGACCAATCCACTTGGTTTTGACCCTGTTTTCTTACATTTCAGTCTGGTTCCCACCCTTTTTAATCATTTTTAAACCTATTCTCGCTATCCTTTTGCTCCAATGCTCTCTATGTTTTTTGCTTTGAGCCTTTTGTTATGTTCCTTTATTATTTCTTACTTTCGTTTCTTATTCGTGGCTACCATGGATCTTGTTGTTATTCATCGGACCTCACCCCGAGACTTTTATGGTCGTCAAAATTTGTCTGGAACTCCTGCTTTATTCTTGGTCATCAGACCTTGTTCTAGGACTCCTTCTATGTTCTTGGTCGCTGGACTCACCTTGTGACCTTTGTGGTCGTCGGACTTTGCCCCGGGACTCCTGATCTATTCTTACTCACCAGACCTCACCCCGAGACATTGATGGTTATCAGACTTCACCCCGGGACTCTTGTCTGTTCTTACATCGCCGGACTCTACTCATGAAATTCATCTTAACTTGGATCTCACATAGTGCAGCCAGTAACAAGACACCACTCCGATCTTAACCTCCAAACTTAAGCTTTTTCGTTATCTACAACTTGAGTTATAAGGGGGATGTTAGATGATATATATTGATATGGAAATTACCTTATCGCCATTGACCTATATCTAGAGTATTCTATAGTTCTCATAACATACATAGGATTCTCTTTTCTGTGTCTAGTATGATAGTTTTCTCTTACCTGTATAAAGGCCTCATTGTACTCAGTTTTATCATACTATCTAATATAGTTATCTTTTCCTTCACTTTTTCTATCATAGTTAATATAGCAATCAAGTTATTTTAATATGAAATTTTAGAAAAACCTTATATTAATAAAATGTTTCCTTTTCTAAATTTTCATGCCATTCTGAGGTTGGTAGCTATTTTTAGCAGAATCGGCTTCTAAACGCTCGATTTGGACACCGATTCAATGTTTTCAAGTGAATTTTTTTTAAATACCTTTTTGCCCAAAAATGAATTCAGGATGCTTAAAGGGGTATTATTTCTAACTTTCGTTTCTTATTCGTGGCTACCATGGATCTTGTTCTTAGTCATTGGACCTCACCCCAAGACTTTTTTGGTTTTGAAAATTTGTCTGAAACTCCTACTCTATTCTTAGTCATCGGACCTTGTTCTAGGACTCCTTCTAGGGGTATTTTGATAAATTACCTATAAATGGTATTTTTGGGTATATTCACATAGGGTAGGGATATTTTAGTGATTTTATTTACGGGAAGGTTGTTCTAGTGATTTAAATATGAGGATAGTGCTTTTGGTAATTTTACATATAAGAGGTATTTTCGTAATTTTACATACCCGGTGAGGGGGTCATTCTGGGAATGTGCATGAGTCAGTAGTGGGTTTATAATACCATAGTGTAGACTATATTATTTTTTTATATTGACCTGGGAATCTGTTATGTGGGGAGGCATTATAAGGATGGTCTGCACCTACGTAATTATGCAAGGCTAGTATCTTGATGAAAAGGAGTAGTAATTGTACATCATGCATGTGTACTCTATATTGTGAATTACTTGTGTGGCATGGCCTCTGCCTAGGGTTAATATCTTCAGAATTTGTTTACATTGTATCTTACAATGTTTGTTTTGAAAATGATTAGAAATGAATGTCTTGATATCTGGTTGAAGGAGATTGAGTTGAAACTTTTCCCCATACTATTATCAAACAATTTGTGATTATCTAAAATCTTTCCCCATATTATCTTTGAGCTGTCTGTACTCATTATGAAATCCTTTGAAAGATCGCCATTGTATCTTAAAATAATGGATTTAAAAATAATCTTCAAATGATTGTTTTGATTTCTAATCAAAGAGAATTGAGGTGAAACTCTTCCCCATATTGTTATCAAACTGTTTGTGATTGCTTGAAATATTTTGGAAAATTATCGTCAAATTGACTCTGCAATCGTTTTGTAAATCCTTTGGTTGTTCATTGAGCTATCTAACTGATCTCTTTAAAGCTCACCCTCATTTGATTATCTTTTACATGTTATGATTAACTGTAGATTGCTCGGGGATGGATTAGAAACTGTGAGAGATTCTGGAGTGCCCACAACTATATTATGTAGTAGGACCCTTGCGTGGGTCAGAGCTTGTCATTCTGTAATGAACTTAAGTTTGATTTTTCGTAGTTTTTGCAACTATGTATTTTAAAGTATTTTAAGTAAGTTGTAGTTTTTTTAGACTGTATATTTTAGAGAATTCAAGTTAGCGGCTATTTTGAAGCTCTGGAGTTTTGTATCAGAAAAGCGTCTGATGTAATGTGATTTGATGGGTTAATGTTTTAAGAATTCAAGGTGATAGAGTTTCGGACAGGTCGAGAGTGAAAAGGACAGTGTTATGGTTCTGCATGACTCACTAGATGTGTTGCTCAGTGGATTTAGGATTAACGACCAAGTTCAGTGTTTGGTATTCAAGGAGGTTTGTCTCTGTGATCAGTTGCTCATGTTGAAGTCTAGTAAAACAATTGGACCAACATATTTTGATTAGACTCAAGAGGAGTTAATGTGCTAGTGTACATCTTGACACAAATTATCGGGTCTGAAGTTCCATTAAATCTGTCAATGTTTGGCATTTTAAACTTTAGAGAGACACAATTTTGGGGTCATTTTGTAATTTTGGAAAAGTTTGGAAGATAATTTGCAAATTATGGAAATGGCATTATGTGTCGGGATTTTAGAAATTAGGTCATATACAATTGTTACCTCCTACTTATTTTAATTATGACTCGTTGATTTTTATTATAAAATGTGGGATGGAATTTTATAGAAATTAAAGAAAGAAAATAAAAAAATTAGGGAGAAAAAAGAAAGAAAGAAAAATAGAGGAGAAGAAGAGTAGGAGGTAGGCACAAAGAGAGAGAGAGAGAGAGAGAGATTGGGTGGAATATCTCAAGGTATTTTCTCTCCTTAGTGTGAATTTCAATGTGTAATCGTGGGGGTGTTTACTCTGTGTGTGAGCTTTGGAGCAGTGGGATTATGACGGAATTTGTGAGTATATGTGTGTATATGGGTGTGGTATAGGGGTTAGTGGTTAATATGTGTGTGTTTAAGGGTTAATAGGTGTAGGTAGTGCTCGGCAGAAGTGGGGGGAGAACAAAAAACTCTGTGTGTGTGTGTGTGTGTGCGCGCGCGCGCGCATGCTTAATGTGTGTGTATGTGAAAATATGTGTGAGTCTGTGCGAATATGTGTGCGTATCAGTTGGTGTAATGTGTGTTAGCGCGTGTTTGGAATGTGTATGTGTGATACCGAGGATGAGTGTGTGTGTGTGTGTGTGTGTGTGTGTGTGTGTGTGTGATTTGGGTGTGTAGAATGTGTGTTGTGTGTGTTTACAGTGGATGTGTGTCCGGGGTTGTATGTGTATAATTGTGTGTGATTATGTGTGTAATTGTGTGTTTAGATGTGTTAGAATGTGTGTTTAGGACTTTTAGTCTGTAGTTGTGTGTAGCAGTTTGTGTGTATGTGATATGTGTGCGTGTTTGGCAAAGGGGGAAAAGAGATAGAAGACAAGTGTGTGAGTTTAAGGTATATTAGTGTGTGTTTGATCTTGAACAGTGGCTGTAAGTGTCACTAAAGATATGGATTTTTTGGTAATTTCTTTCCATATTGTTTAATCATGCTTAGAAACTTATTTGCACAAAATGCGAAACAGTAGCTCCTACTATTTTCTGAGACCTACGATCTAGAATTTTTTAAGATTTTTTCATGTTCGTGAGGAGCGATAAATGACCTTATTTGAAAAAAGAAATTTTGGCATATTTTAAAATAGTAATTTAAGTTATTAAATTTTAAAACTTTTACAGTAATCTTATGTAGATAAAATAGTAAGCTACCGAAAGTTTCTAAGCATATTCATTATTTTACCCTGTGAAATTATTTGGGATTTTTGGGTGTCCAAGAAGGAAGCTAAGTTAGGGTATTGATTAACATGAAATCTCAAATTATTTGACATAGCAAATCATGCTATTTTAATCCAAAAATTTTAAGAAAACCTTATATTACTGATATATTTCAGTATCTAAAATTTCATGTCATTTCAAGATTGATAGCTATTTTTATCAAAACTAGCTTCTGAGTGCTCGGTTTGGGCATCGATTCGGAATTTTTGGACGAAAATTTCTTAAGACACTTTTTAGTCCAAAAATGACTTCAGGATGCTTAGAAGGTTATTTTAAATTATTTTTGAGATTTTTTCAGTGCAGAAATCTCCAGGGAGTATTTTGATAATTTGTCATCCAAAAGGGGTATTTTGGTTATTTTAACTATAAAAGGTACTTTTGGATAAATTCACATATGATTGAGTTATTTTAGTTATTGTATTTACGAAAAGAACGTTTTGATGATTTAAGTATGAGAGGGTGCTTTTGGTAATTTTGCACATAAGGGGCATTTTAGTAATTTTACCTACTCGTGAGGGGGTTCATTTTGGGGTATGCATGAGTCAGTATTGAATTCATAATATCATAGTGTCGACTTTATACTAATAATTTTGTTCTATTTAGGTTAAAGTTGTCATGCCCCGAAAACGGTAGCCGTGACTGCGATCAAATTTCCTGATATATCGCTATAATTCTGGTGACATCGGTATAAACAGAGCAACAAATCCTTTAAAAACAAAATATCTCCAAAACAATAACCTTCTAATATAATCCTTCCACTTAATATTCCCTTACAAAACAAATTTACTAAACGCAGCGGCTAAAACAATTTACACCAAGTCAATTTAATCAAATCACCCACATCCGGGTAAAGTTCTCAAAATAAACTACAAAGTTTAACTAACTAAAACAAAAGTTTCAAAATTCCAACGCTGTCACAAGGATCCTTAGTCGCTTCTTTAACCTATGGCAAGGGGCAAGGCAGAGGAAAAGAGGTGAGCTCAAATAGCTCAGTAAGGTACAAAACGACAAGATATCAAAGCAAAAACTTAGAGAATCGAACGACAATACTTGATGAAAATGGGCAAACCAAATTCTTATATCAAATACCAAGACAAACGTGATTAAGTATTAACCCTAAACATATATATAATATGTCGGGAACGCTACACAACAAAAATATACGATAGACTATGTTGGTCATAAGACCCAAACGTTGAACCAAATGTACAAACATCAAACGTTTGCTACCGGTAGCATGCTAGGCGTTTATTGATTGCCAGCATAAACAAACACGTGTCCAAATCCAAATGACCCTCTCAATTTGAGAGTTGTTCAAACATAGTCGATAACATCGTCGTAAATTGACGAGTACAAAAATACAAATTCAAGGGGACTGAAATAACTCAACTCCGAGTTCCTTTGAACTCAATCTAACATGAAATCAAATAATGGATGGCAAAGTGATTAAACAAGGAAATAGGAACCAAATTCAAGCTTGAACTTAGAAAAAGAAAACAACACAGGAGCTGTTTCTTTTTAATGCCCACTATTAAATAAGTAATGTGATCCTGGGAGTTTTGTCCAATGATCGAAGGGAATTCCCTAAGGTGATTTAAACTCAAGGCATATGTATATGCTTTAGAAAACAAGCTCTAGCCGTATGGAGTAAAACAAACCATGAAGAGAAAATTTTAGGACAAAGGAGATTACCACCACCTAAAGAAGAAGACTTTATTCTGAAAGTTTGGCTGTACTAGGACTGAAAGAAGGCAGGAGACTAAAAGCACTACAGCTAAACATGTGTAACAGAAGCACCAAAGTAATTAAAATGCAGCTTAGAAATTGTATGAAGCCACTAGAAAATTCTGAAGCATTTTAGCAGTCCAATGATTTTAAAGGAATGCTTTGAAGTGAATTAAACTCAAAGCATATAAGTGTATTAGAACCTAGCTACCAACCTGTACTATTGTGAGAGAAGAGAAGCATGAAGGCATGTTTACTAACCAAAAACAAAGAACACCGCCAAAGGAATAAAGCATTAAAGATAGCTGAAAAACCTTGCTGCCAACAAGCCATGAAATAGAAATTAGGAGATGGTGAACTGAACATAGAAGAAATTCTATTGCCCATATTGCAGCACTTGGCCATCTACAGGTTTGTGAATTTTAATGATATGGGGACTTCAGCAAAAACCTACAGCTGGTAAAATCTAAGTGATACGAAATGAAGAAGACACAACAAATCTACCAGCTGAAACAGGATAGAACAAATAGTTTGCAAGTTGATGGATGGGCTTTGCAGTCAACTACTAACTGAAGTGCCACTTCCGTGGCAGACTGCTGGAACCCTTTACAAGAATAAGTGGGGTTGTTTCAGCAAACCAACCACTTCTTCCTAAAATGGTCTCAAGTACCAAGACCCACCATGAACAATGGCAATTAAAAAAAAGGGATAGGGAATAGGATGAAAGGGAACAAACATATGGATTCTTGGGCAAATGCTTGTGCAGTACAAGAACAGGTGACAACCATCAAAAGCCACGGTCAAAGATTAATCCAAACTCTAATTTCACAACCGGCAATTCAACAATTAAATGCTTAGGGACTAAATTATGGACAATAAATTGGATTAAAGTTCCGGAATCAATTTAATTGTATAAGACTCCATCTACAGAATCGTATTATGGAAAACCCTTACCACAGCAAAGAAAATTAGTCACCTTTACAAAAAGATTTGATCAACCCTAATGATTTGAAGGTATCACCCTTGCCACAACAAAAAAGATACGAATTCCCTTACCTTAAATGCAAATCAGTGAAAGCTCAATCCTCCGGCTCTACGCCACTCAATGTACAACGAATTTCTCCAAAATGCAAGCAATTTAGGGCTGAAAATGGAGAAAGGAATGGGAGAGGCGGCACGCGGAGAAGAAAGAGGAGGCTAGAAGGGGGGAAATGCTATTTACATCAAAGCCCAAATTGGCAAATTACATGAAACCCCCTAAACTTTAGCTTCTTATTCAAAAGGCATCAAAACTTTCCTAATATTATGAAAAGGCCACAAACTTATTTAATAGTTATTTATTTATTTTTAAAGTGATAGAAAATTATTAAAAAAATATGAGGTATTACAAAAGTAAAATACTTTCAGTAAAGATAATTTACCTTCGGATCCAGGTAAGGGTTTCTATCTGAACCCTGGGTAAGGATTTATGTCTAAACCCTAATTTTGATAACTTGTGTTCATAACTATTATTTTGATTTACTTATGGCTATTGTCGATCACTGAGATATGTATTGATATCAGCATGTTATTACTAAGGAAACCCAAACATTTAACCTAAATCGATTATTTGAAAATCTTATCGATGCTCGTTTATTTCATATGATGAACAAATTCGATTATTGTTTGTCTTTGTTCATGCTATTTGTTTGTGGCTATTTTTGAGTTTTGAAGGATGAATTGGTATCGGTATGTTTGATTGTCATTGAAAACCTAATCGATAACAGTTATTAAATTCATGTTAATGCCCAATTTTATTGCATATCAAACATCGAATTTCTTATACATTCTATTATTGTTGTCTTCTGTATTGTCCTGGGGGTCTGTTTTGAGGGAGGCGTTACAAGGAACGTATGTTTCTGCATCCTACGGGGAATGCAGGCTAGTCCCTTGATAGATGGAAAGAGTTAGTTATCGTACATCATGCATGTATACACTTTTTGTGCCTTGCCTGAATAACATTGCTTTTGTCCAAGATCAATATCACCTAAATTTGTTTACACCGTATCTTACAATAAATGTTTTGAAAAATAATTGAATATGAATGTCTTCATATCTGATTGAAGAAGATCGAGTTGAAACTCTTCCTCATATTGTAGTCAAATTGTTTGTGATTATCTGAAACCTTTTCCATATCGTCTTTGAAATATCTGTGTTCATTTTGAAACCCTTTGGAAATCATCATTGGATTTTAAAATGATGGCTTTACAAATGATCTTCAAATGGTCGTGTTGTTATTTGTTTATGATTGCTA
The DNA here is from genome assembly GCA_033070095.1 of Escallonia herrerae. Lineage (NCBI taxonomy): Eukaryota > Viridiplantae > Streptophyta > Magnoliopsida > Escalloniales > Escalloniaceae > Escallonia > Escallonia herrerae. The sequence goes on along the minus strand of JAVXUP010004122.1, from coordinate 32,202 downwards.
ATGTTCGTTCTGGAATTTGGGATGATTGTTAATGCTTGTTTTGGTGTCTGTTTATGATTGTCGATTGCCGTTTTTGGTATATACTTATATGATTAATTATGATCATTTTAGAAATCATTAATTATGATCATTTTAGAAATCATCAAACTGTTTATGATTGTTGAAATATTTTGAAACATTATCATTGAATGGACTTTTGAATCGTTTTCTAATTCTTTATGTTATTCCTTCAATGACCTTACTGAGCTTTCAAAGCTCACCTTTCATTTGATTCCCTTCTACAGTAGCGATCAGCTGTAGAATGCTCAAGAATGGGTTTATAGACAGCTGTGAGAATCCGGAGGTCCCACCACTATTTTTGTGTAGTCAGACCCATGCGTGGATCGGTACTGTTAGTTACTTTGTAAAGAACCTAAGTTTGAGTTTTGGAAGTGTTATAGCTTAAGATGAAGTTTTTCTTAGATTTGAATCTTGAAGAATCTGACTTAGTGTCCATTTAGAAGCTTTGTATATTTTGGAAGTTGCGATTGAGTTAAGATTATTTCTATCAGTAAACAGGGTCTGATGTAATGTGGTAGGTTAACACTCTGGGAGTTCGGGGCCACGGAACTTAGGATTTCCAGGTCGTTACAGGCTCGTAGATCAGAAATGATGTATATCGGCAGATACAAAGACACATTAACAGAGAAGAATGTCATCTAGTATACATTTGTTCCAGGTTGGTATGTTTTTGGACAAAAGAATCATAGGGAGGTGTACCAGCCGGTATATGGGGTCCTTGAACATGGCCTCTGGTCTATCATAAAGTACAATGAAGAAGTGTACCAGCTAATAGATCAGTGACCATGTTTTGTTATATCCCCTTTAAAAGGAGTATCGCCAAGTTATTTTGCTAGTTGGTACATCCGAATTTTACAAAATAAACCTGACAATCATCTCTTGTCTAGGGAAATTACCTAAAAAAGGTCTGATGACTGTGGCTCGTCTCGAACTTCATTTTTTGGTTCCTCTCTCAGCTCAGTTGCATGATATATCGCTCATCCATAACTCTGGTAGTTAATATGGATGATCACCATTATATTAATTTTTTAATATACCCAATGCTAAAAATGTTGAGGTACTATGGCCTTAGAGGTGAGAGCATAGTCGAATTTGTCTCGTGTCTTTAGAAAAATAACGGTCTCACCTGTCACCCTCAAATTGCGTGACTAGAAAATCCCGTACAAGTGAACGTGGTCTCTATCATATGAATAAGCATCAGAAACAATTATTAGCATAATAACAACTCAACTTGAGTAACAAAAGAAATTATCATACCAGAACGACTTAATGAGTTTAGTCTTCTTAATTAAATTTGTCCCCAGCAAAGTCACTAGTTTGACGAGGTGCATCCATAAAATTTTGTCTTTCGAGTCACCATCTAATCTTTAGATATAATTAGAAAGTCAAGAGGGAATAAAAAAAGAACCCCTTAAAACAAATCTAGATTCCCAATTAAGCTAACCTAGTCTACATAATCATATGTTTGGGTTCAAAGACACGAGAAGGCATCAGGTACCTCATCGTACCATAAATAGGTCTCCTGTCACGACATGAACCCAAAGGTGAGCCCATGAGTTAGGCACGTGACCGGCCGCAAACCCATTTGAACACCCACCAGGGCTCTGCCAGGCCTTACTACAACCTATGACTCGAGATTAAATCCAACTTACAGACTTCCAATAATCCAAATAAAAACCCTTATTACATGTCCTTGAAATTTACGTAGGAAACTCGAGGAGACCTAAGCTCCTTACAATAGTTCGAACATTGTAACACCCCGATACTTTATTGGATTTATAAAAAAAAAAATTAGCGACGAATAGGGAAGCGGGATAGTGTAACGGCCGTTAATAATTTTCCTAGCATATAGTTTATCACTACAAGAAAAAAGGGTTTTAGCGATAGACTTTTAGCGACAGAACGACTTCCGTCGCTAAAGGTGTTTTCAGTGACGGAATTTCCGTGGGTAAAAACGTTGTCCAAAAAAATATTTTACCGACGGATTAATCTGTTGGTAAAACCATTCCCGACGGACGTTTAACGACGGTCTTTTAACGATGGTATAAACCGTCGCTAAATGGTTTTACCAACGGATCTTTAGCGACGGGACATGTCCGTCGCTAAATGTGTTCTTAAATACCCAGATTTCTCTCTCTCTCTCTCTCTCTCTCTCTCTTTATCCCCGTCTTTCCTTCCCACCAGCCCCCCACGCTGGCGACAGGCCCCCACCTCCGTCCTTTCCCACCAGCCCCCCACGCCGGCTACAGGCCCCCCCACCACCACCACACCGCCTTTCCCTCTCCCCTCAGATATGCCGTCCTCACTGCCACCTCGCCACCCCGCAGCTACCCCACTACTGCCACAACCACCTCACAATCGCACCACCATCGCCACAGTTCCTCCCCCTCCGCCGCACCACCACCCTCTGCCGCTACCTTTCGTGCGCCACTGTCGTCATCCGCCTCGCACCACCACTGCCTGAACTCACTTTTTTCCCGGTTAGAAATTATTTATTATATTGAATTAATCTGTTGTTATAATATAATTGTATGCTAGAAATTAACCTGTTGTTATAATGTAATTGTATGCTAGAAATTATTTATCGCATTAAATATATTGTTATAATGTAATTGTATTTGATTTGCTATAATGTAATTGAATTTAATTTGTTGTAATGTAATTAAATTTAATCTTTGGTAGTGTATTGTTTTGTATTTAATTTGTTGTAATGTAATTGTAACGATTAAACCTTAATTATCCCTAATTTGTTCCCAAGTAACCCTAATTGAACCAAATTAACCATAATCAAACCGTAATTATCCCTAATCTAATCAATTAACAGCAATTAACCCCACGTAACCCTAATTGAATGAATTAACCCCAATTAAACCTGATTAACCCTACCTGAACCAATTAATTGTAATGAACCCCGATTCAACCTAATCTAACCAATTAGCCCTAATTAATCCCGATTTACCCTAATTGAACCAATAAACCCTAATTAGCCCTGATTAGCCCTAATTGAACCAATTAACCGTAATTAGCTCCAATTAAACCTGTTTGAACCGGTTAACCTTAAACCCTAAACCCTAATTAAAGCATAATTAGTCCGGATAAACCCTAACTATCCTTAATTTGTTCTCAAGTATTCCTAATCAAACCGTAATTATCCCTAATCTAACCAATTAACAGTAATTAACCCTGCGTAACCCTAATTGAACGAATTAACCCCAATTAAACCTGATTAACCCTAACAGAACCAATTAATTGTAATGAACCCCGATTCAACCTAAACTAACCAATTAACAGTAATTAACCCCGCGTAACCCTAATTGAACGAATTAACCCCAATTAAACCTGATTAACCCTAACTTAACCAATTAATTGTAATGAACCCCGATTCAACCTAATTGAACCAATTAATTATAATTGAACCCCAAATTGAATGTCCTGATCCAACCGAACCCTAAATTGAAATAATTGAAGCCCCCTAATTGAACCCTAAATTGAATGCCCCAAATCAACTGAACCCTAAATTGAATGCCCCAAATCAACTGAACCCTAAATTGAATCAATAGAACCCCCTAATTGAACCCTAAATTGAAGTAATTGAACCCTAATTAAACCCCAAAATTGAATGCCCTAATCGAATCGAACCCTAAATTAACCCCTAATTGAACCCTAAATTGAATGCCCTAATCCAACTGAAACCTAAATTTAACCCTAAATTGAATGCCCCAAATCAACCGAACCCTAAATTGATTCAATAGAACCCCCTAATTGAACCCTAATTAAACCCTAAATTGAATGCCTGTGATCGAACTGAACCCTAAATTGAATGCCTTAATATAATCAAACCCTAAATTGAAATAATTCAAGCGCATCAGATATGTGCATTTTGAACAATTTTTTCCTATTTGAACATGAATAATTTGTTTGATAATTTTAGGTTGTTAATTGTGTATTTGAGAATTGTGATTATTGATCTGTGATTTTAGGTTGTTAATTGATGATTTTAGGTTATTAGCTGTGCATTTGAAGTAATTGCGATTATTAATTGATGATTTTAGGTTGTTAATTGGTGATTTTAGATTGTTAATTGTGCATTGAGCATTTGAGATATTGAGATTATTGATGGAGGATGGGATCCAATTGGATTGAAGTGTGATTTTTGTTAATTTTTATTGCATTGGGCGGTATTTGAGAATTGAGAATTGAGATTGTTGACGGAGGATGGGACCCGATTGGATTGAGATACCTGTTAGTTAGCGCAGACACGGACACCACGTCTGATCGATGGTGTCCGACATTTAAAAAATAGATATTTTAATAAATCGATTAACCCTAATTAATTAGCTCTAACGAGCCTAATTAGTTTTAATTAACCCTAAGAACCTAATGAAAATCAAAGTAGCTGTAATTACCCCAAATTAGTCAAAATGAACCCAATTACGCGCATATTGATTATAGTTAGCCTAATTAGTCGTAATTTGCACTAACATAACCCAATTAAGCCTAATTAGCGCTAATTAGGACTAATCAACACTACTCGGCACAATTAAACCCTAATTAGTCCTAAATAACCGTAATTAGTCCTAATCAACCCTAATTAGCTATAATTATCTGAAACTAGCCCTCATTAACATTAATTAGCCCTAACATAACCCAATTAAGCCTAAGTAGCCCTAATTAGGACTAATCAGCACTACTCGGCACAATTAAACCCTAATTAGGACTAAATAACCCTAATTAGTCCTAATCAACCCTAATTAGCTATAATTAGGCCAAACTAGCCCTCATTAACATGAATTAGCCCTAACATAACCCAATTAAGCCTAATTAGGATAATTGTGTGTTATTTTGGAAAGATAATAAGGATTTGTCACAGTGTCCAGTATGTGATCATTCGAGGTACAAACCGGACAAGGGAAGAAGAAAAATATTGCATGGAAAATATTGTGATATTTCCCGATCACACCATGGCTGAACATATGAGGGCTCACCGTGAGACTCGCAGCAACGATGCTGATGTGCTGACACACCCAGCTGATGGAGAGGCGTGGAAGGAGTTTAACCGCAGGCATCCAGTCTTTGCTCAGGAAGTTCGAAATGTTAGACTTGGTCTGGCAACTGATGGGTTCAACCCTTTCGGTCAGTCTACCACGCCTTACTCATGTTGACCTATTATTATTGTCCCTTACAACCTTCCACCAGGCATGTGCATGAAAAAGTCGTATATGTTCTTGTCGTTGCTTATTCCGAGGCCGAAGAGCCCCGGTAAGGACATAGATGTGTATTTAAGGCCATTGATTGATGAGTTAAAACAGTTATGGAATCATGGAGTCGAAACATATGATGCATCCCTTAAACAAAATTTTCAGATGAGGGCTGCTTTGATGTGGACTCTACATGATTTCCCCGCATTGGGAATGACGTGTGGCTGGAGCACACATGGGAAGCTAGCATGCCCTGCTTGTATAGGTGTGAACCTCGGTCATACGAGGAGGACGATCTTCCTCTTCCAACAACACTTCTTGTAGGAGAAGAAGTCGTAGATGATGACGCAGAAGACGTGGAAAGTGTTGGAGATGATGTGACCGAGTCTACTGATGAAGAGGATGAATTCGAAGATGAAGAGGACGACGAGTCCCACGAAGAAGAGGATGGCGGGGAAAGTGATGAAGATGATTCGCAAACTGAAAATGATTGACTTGTAATGTTGTAACATCACGGGAAAAATGTAGTAGAACTTTTAGAACTTGGTGTTTAATGATGTGTTTTTGCACATCCATTCATATGTATATATATAGCTATTGTGTCGATGATGATTTTTGCCAAATTATTGTTTTTAATGTGTTAATGTCTTTGTAATTTATCTATATGAAGTCAGATATGGATAGGATACGGGCTATTCGTGGCCGGGCTGGACGCCGAGCTACTTCCTCCCCGGTGGGTCCCACCTCGTCATTGCCTACTGATGACGAGGCACAGAGTGATCGCGGACAGCAGATGGGGCCCCAGCCCCAGCCGTCGCCGTCGCCCCAGCCGTCGCTCCAGCCCCAACTCGAGCCATCGCCCCAGCCCGACGCAGATTCATCCCACACGCGCGTGCATTCTCCATCTTCCGTGGGTTCTACCTCAGGTATAGTTGATAACGGTGTTTTGTACATTTTCGCTAGCCTTATATTTGAACTGTATTAATGTCTGTGTTTTGTAGGATCTCGATGAGGCCGTGGTCCGACACGCGGGGTACGCATCGACCCCCAGCGTAAACAGAGAGTTACGCTCACACAGGAGGGCCTGTAAGTACTAAAAATATCACCTCATGCCTTATATTTAAAATTTTGGGCTGTTAATTTATATTTGAACTGTATTAATTTATTTATTTACTTCTTTGGCAGGATCCTGGAGAATCAGGCGAGGACGAAGATCGGCGTTCTTGTGAAGGGCCGATTCTTCGAGCCACGCCTGTACTGGAAGGACTGGGATGCCGCTGCGAGGGAGGCCTTATGGGAGGAGTGGCTGGTACGGTGAAGTATTTTTTTCAGCGTTAGTAAATGTTTAATTACAGTTTGTTTTATGTTGTTAATTTGTGTTATTGAATGCCTTACAGGAGGGGTTCACGTTTGACACGCCTCAGCAGCAGGTACTGGGGCAGCAGGCTTTCTTTGCCTACATCGGCAAGAATTACCGCCGATGGCTCCACGATGCACGGGACCGGGCGAAGAAGGCGCTGCCCGCGGGTGCCCCGATGACGGACATGACGAGATATCCCCCACATTGGATATCTCACCGTGTATGGGGGGAGATGATAGATCGGTGGGCTACGGATCCAGGTTGGGACGCCAAGAGTAAGAGCAGGGCTGAGAACAGACAGAACAGAGATCCGACGCACACGGGGGGGTCGGTGCCACACGACATCGTCCGACACATGAATGCGGTCGAGCACCCGGATCTGGAGGAGGATGAGGTCATAGCTCTGACCTATAATCAGACGCACGTGCGGAAGAAGGACAAGGACGAGACGCACCGGGCGGGCGACTATATTTCAGATATTGCCCGGCGGATCGATGTGAGTCAATTTATTTAAGTTGTTAATGTTTTTTCTTTCTATCCTCAATGTCTGTTTCGTTAATTAATGCCCTAACATATCGTTAAACCACTATTTTTGCAGGCCTCGTATGAACAGCTAAGGGGGTCCGAGCAGCAGTCCGGACAGCCATCAGCGTCCACTAGTACGGCTGCGAGTACTGGGGGGTTGAAGCGATGGCTGGATACGCCGGAGGTCGTGAATCGGCCGAAAGGCCGCATACGCGGCCTGCCTAGCACGACTGCTCGTGCCGTGATAGGAGCGTCCTCACCCCCTGCTGCCCCTCCACAGACACCGGCTCCTCGTCCTCAGTTGGACGACGAGGAGATCCAGCGCATTGCTACAGTGGTGGTGAGGATGATCAGGGAGCAGGGCACTGCTGGACAGGCCGAGCCGGCCCCGGATCAGCAGGATCCAGATCCGGGACTCGACAACCCCTGATGAGCCCCTTTCCGTGCCCGTTCCTAGCTTCCCCCCCCCCCGCGCCCGGCTTGTACTCTTCTCCCCTCTCCTAACCGGCTGTATCCGGTTCCCGGCTTGTACATATATTAGTTTTTTTATAATAAATATTTTTATAATTGATTATATATATTTCTTTCTGTATTGATTATTGCGCGTTGTTGTTGAGAATTGAAAATTGTATTACAGGTTTGGGTAATTGAAAAATAAAAAAAAATTTCAAAAAAAAAATTGACTTTTGGCGACGGATTAATTCCGTCGCTAAAAGTATTCTTACAATCAGTTATTTAGCGACGGAATATTCCGTCGCTAAATAAGTTTTTTAGCGACGGAATATTCCGTCGCTAAAATATTTTATCCATCGCTAATTTGATAAAAAAGAAAATAAATTAAAATTCTAAAAATATAATTAGCGACGGAATATCCGTCGCTAATTAAAAATAAATCCGTCGGAAAAAATGACATATTTAGCGACGGATTTAAAACATTCCGTCGCTAAACTATTAGTGACGGGCTTTTATACGAGGGATTTTTAGCGACGGTGAATCCGTTAGTAATTCTTTTAGCGACGGATTTACCCGTCGCTAAAGGCCTGTTTTCTTGTAGTGTATCTTAAATAGTTATTCTGGGCCATTTCATAATAATAAAAAGTTTCGGGTTAGTTTTGAATAAGTATCCAAAAAAAAAAGGGGGTTTATGGTAATTTTCCTTTTAGGGTTATATATATATATATATATATATATATATATATATATATATAACCTACTACTAGCAGCCACCCCAAGTTTTCATTCCATCTGAGACTCGGTAGATAGAGAGAGTGAAAGAGAGATCTGAGAGAAAGAACAGAAAAGGGGACAAAAGTGGAGAGGAAATACAGGAAGAGAAGAGGCACGGCATAGTGAGTAAAGATCTTAGAGAAGAGAATTTTCGGTGAGCGTGTGGAGTTTTTCGATAACTTTTCTAGCCATATTTTCAGATTTATGCATCGTTTATGGGGTTTGTAAGGGGGGCTGCCATAGGCAGTGTGCATGTGGGTTTCGGTGGGATGCCGTGGGTTTTGTGGTGGTGGCCATGGCTCTCCAAGGACAGCCATGGGTGAGTGTGAGGGCGACTGTGTATATGTGGGTTAGAGAGAGACGACGTGCGGGGTGTGGGTTTGGAACGGGAAAGATGGGTGTTGTGTAGATCTGCAATGTGCTATGTGTTTTGGGTTGAGTGTGTATAACATGTAGTGAGAAGGAGCGAAGAAGGTGGCAGCCATGGCTGTCGTAAGGGAGAAAAGTGGCATGTGGGTTTCATTAATTTGGTGTCAATGTGTGCAAACGTGTGGAGCAATGTGTTTATACATATATGAGTGTCAGGGTGTTAAAAGAAAATAATGAAGAGAGAGTGACAACAGTGAGTTTGAGGGGTTAAAAAAAATGGGTTTGGGAACAATTGTGTGTGCATGCCGTGGTGTGGGCTACTAGGCAGCCGTGAATATGCTCACGTTATGAGCCGAGGTGAATGTATTAGTGTGCTTATGGCCTGTGTGTGTGAGTGCTTGAAAATGGAGTGAAATCGTGGGTATGTGAGGTGTTCGAGTGAGAGTTGTTTGAGTTAGTGGGTGAATAATGAATGAGGAAGAATGCAGCCCTGTGAGTGCCTTATGTGGGGTGTTTGAGACAGTCAAGAGACGTGAGTGAGGGAAATGTTACAGAGGGTGTATTGTGCGAGTAAGTGTGTGAGTACGTGGGTAAGGAAGTGTGTGAAAACTGTGTGTTAAGTTAGTGGGATCATAATGTGGTTGTGAATGGAATGTGTGTACAGGTGAGTAGTGGAAGAGGTATAAGGCTGTGCGTGAAGTGGGTGTTAGGCAAGAGAGTAGCTGAGTTAATGGTGTATAATTTTGTGAACCTGTGTAAATGGGAAGTGCATGTGTGTATGTGTGGTATTTGAGCAAGAAGAAGCCTAACAGTAGTGGTTTTGCCATGACTGAGTGGATACTAGTGAAGATGAGAAGTCTTGCAAGTGTAATGTATAGTGAAATGTATAAGGTGAGTGTATGTGTGTATGGGTGTTATAGTGTGTGAAACGTGAAGTGTGGATGTCTGAGAGCCAACAGGGGATAGGTTACTGTTGTGTGTGTGTTTCTATAGGTGTGTAAAATGTGAGTGTATTTTGTGTAATGTAACATAATGGGTGTAGGATATATGGGTGTAAGTGGTTTGAGTGTGTGTATGGAAGTGTAGATTTAGTGTGTTAATGGAGTAAATTGTAATGTGTTTGGGGTAAAAGGAAAACTGCGTGAACAGTAGTTGTATGTTCTGGGTTTGGACAGGAGAAAAAGATAATGAACAGTAGCTATGTTGTGCATGAACAATATATTGTGCTTGCACAGTTGTACAACATAGCTGTTGAGTATTTTAAACTCGTCAAAAAATGTTGAAACTTTACAGGAAGGATCATAGAACAATATTAGAATTATTGTAAAAATTTTATATTTTTCTGATAACGAATGTATTTTTAGTATTTTCTGCAACTTGTAGAGTTGTAAAATTATTTTGGAGCCTTTAAACCCTGAAAATGTTTTGGGAAAAATTATTGTAGTGTTTATATAGTATAATAAAGACTCCGCATAAATTTGATGATTTTTGGAATTGATTTGTTATCATTTTTAGTATCGCATTGAATTTAGCAAAAGGAAAAATAAAGAAATAGTTTTTATGTGTTTTAAATTTTGATTTTAATTTCTATAATTTTTATAGATATTATAAAGTTATTATAAAAATTATGGGACTTATTTTACATCTGGAAGCAATTATGGCTATTTATGAGTTTGTATTGTATTTAAAGAAATTATTTTAATTCAAAAATATTCAAAATATCAGAAAATTCATATTTTGACTTTTTATAATTTTTTAAGCCATAAAAGGGTTTTATAATAATTTAATGTGCATTTGGAGTATCATTACACATTTAAAGAGTGTATAGGGATTTCGGTTAGGTTAGCCGCGTGCGAGGCGCGCTTTGGGTTGAGCGATTTCGGAGTTAGAAGTGAGCATCGTTTGGGTAGTGGATATTAGCTTATAGTATATTAGACATAGATTATGTTCTAACAAATAAATTGTCAATCTAGGTTCAATCAGAGATTACTGATCGAGGTTTGGTAGCGTTGCTTATCTTGGACCGAGGTAAGGATTTTCTCTCCGAACCCTACTTCATCGTTCTATTTTCAAATGTTTTATGAAATACATTGATTCAAATTTATGTTTGTTATAAAATATGCTTTTAAATTGCCCATGAAACCCTAAATTGAGCCTTATAGCGATCGTTTGGAATTTGTTATTCTCATCTGTTTACTAAATTCAATCATTGTAAAACGTTTTGAATTGTGTTTAAGTTCCTTGAATATTTTCAAATGCATTTATTGCTTCTCATACCTAGATGGACTAGTCAGTGTACATATGTATATGTAAAGCGATCGAGCACTACCGGGGTGACTTTGCTTCTGTACTGCTCATGTTCAATGTTTCCTGTTTATGTTTCATTTCACTTGAAATGTTTTGAATATTATCCATTTATGCTTTATTATGCCCGAAGTATTTCAAATGACTATTATTTAAGGGATGGAGTTAAATACTCATCCCTATGTTTATATCGTATTGTAGTGATTTCATCGAAAGCAAAACCTCTCAAAAAGATGTTATTGGACTTCAATGTAAAATCGTTCATTTTGTTCATCTTTGTCTAAATGCTGTATTTCAATGAAAATACTCTGAAAAAGTTTTGTTTGAATTTATATGAAAACTCGTCCGAATCGTTTTGTTATTTTAAATCTTTGATCGGCCTTACTGAGCTCTCGAAAGCTCACTCTCCTTTGACTTCCTTTCTGCAGGTGATAGCCAGCATTAGCCGTAAGTTACCTCAGCATGGATTAGAGCCGAGCTAGCTAAGGAATTTAAATTTAAGTTTAGTATTGATAATTAGAACCCCTGCGTGGGTAAATATTATTGTTTAAATTTTCTTAGACTTAGACTTGGTATTTTAATCAGGATAGTTGATTGAGAGTATAGTTTGATTGACGAATAGTTGCTCTGACAGATTGATGGTATGATTTGGTTGAGTTTGAAATAGTATTATCTTAGTGAATTGATCGAGCGAGTGTATAACGTTTCGGAAAATTCCGGGATGTTACAATTAGTTTGAGATAGTATTATCTTAGTGAATTGATCGAGCGACTGTATAACGTTTTGAAAAATTCCGGGATGTTACAAACATAATGTTAACTATAGAACTAAAATTCTTAATTATGATAAACACTTATTTGTTCTAATGGTTCTCTTCGGGTATTTCTCCTACGTGTTGCTCATACGAATCTGATTCCCTTAGATCCTCACCTGAAAAATAATGAATGAGCGAAAGTCCGGTAAGTACACAAACCATGTTCCTAAAATGGGTTTGAGAATTTCAAAACATGCCATGGATTTCTCTTTTAACAAAATCAGGAATTCAGTGTCACCACCACAAACGTACCAGCCCCTTTGACTAGGGCCGGAAATCCCTTCTACACCCGGGATAATAGTTCTATAGATGCAAGGGCGAACCACTTGCAACAGTATTGTGTATCAACATACAAACCCCGTTGACCAGGGCACGAAGTCCAAAATTCCCCTGTTGGATATGGGGCACATCAATTAAGTCAAGTTTCATATCTCATTCAACATGAACAAAGTGTAAATCTACTATCCACATAGCATTCCATGGCATCTTTTAAACTAAATTTCTCGTCAAATGATTTGGCAATAAAACATGTACAGAACAAAGACTTTAAACCTTCATTTGATCAAATCATATATACATTTATATGCTTTGCAAGTAGAGTATACATATAAACATGGCATGAGTACTTACCTGGGTAGCTAAGCAGTTCTAGTTCCCAAGTTTGCTCTAACTCTTGTCTATAAGAACCTAAACAATAAATCATCTGGATGTTATTAATTGCCGTTCAATTATGCCTAGGTACTGAATTTCCATCAAATGAGTGAAACTACCAAAATACCCCTAGACTTACGTAAAATTACCTATTTATCCCGATGTCTAACGCACCATTACTTACACAAAAATAACCTAAAAGAATTTTTTTAAACAACTAGGTGAATTTTTCGGACAAGAATGACCTTTTTGGGAATTCTCTGTTTGGAACCCTAAACTGCTCCTAAATTGGGCGCTAATGTTTCTGTTTCAAATATATATAAAACGGCACTGAAATGGCATGAAATTGCAGACACTCAAGTGTCTCAGTAATTTTAGATCACTGTAAAATTTTAGGTTAAAAATAATTTTGTTTACTATACCAAATAATTCAAAAACCTATTTTCAAAATAAAATTATTTGAGACCATTCCCATGCCCAAAAAATTCCAGCAAATTCCACGTTGAGGGTCTCACAAAAATAAGGGGATTTTTAGTTTTTGACTCTGCCTAAATTTATTTAGAGTTGGCTTTTAAAAATAGCTTAGTAAACTATTGTAATAGTAAAGCACTAAGCAATATCTGATCGAGCACTACGGCTCTAACAACGCTAAAAATAACAAACGACTTTAAAAACTTTGAAAAATACACTATCTTAGCTACATAAGATTATTGTAAAAGTTTCAAAATGTAATAACTTAGTTTACTATTTTAAAACATGCCAAAATCCCTTATTCAGATAAAATCAGTTAGCGTGTTTGCCAAACTTAGAAAAATCTAAAAACAATCTAGGTTGTAGGTTTTGTAAAAATAATATGAGTTACTCTTTCTTTCTAACTTCATCCAAATAAATTCATAGATTTATATTAAAAATTAAGAAAGGAATTGCTTAAAAAGGATATCCTTTGGCGACACTTTTAAGTTCAATATTTGAACTCCCAACATTTTCCCTCTCTCCCTCTCTAGGGACCTTCTTCCTCACCAACCCAACAGTCTATTTCTTCCTTAAACACACAACTCACTTACCTGAATATTCCATACCTGCTGCCTCATGGCCGTGGATCTATTTCATGATCTACACACTTTTTTATCTACACCCACACACGTATATGCACAACACTCTTTGTTTTCACCTATCATCATATACAATATAACATACCCACAACCTGTTACATAGTCCTCTCTTCATACACAAATAATACATCCTAAGCCACATATATACTTGCACACAAAAAGTATAAAACACAAACAAAACCCACATTTTCTCCAACCCATTCTCACAACTCACTTCCTTACAGTTACACATATACATGCACGGTTTACACCCACTGTCGTCTCTTCCATCGGCAGCCATGGCTGCCACGACCTCACATCACAAGGCACACACATCCTTCCTTCGGTAGCCTTCAACCATGGCCACCCCTTCCACCTCAAGCACCCTTACGGTACACCATTCCACGGCAGCCATGGCTGCCTCCCCACAACCCATCATGGCAACATTGCTGCCATCATCTTTCTTTCGCGTAAACAGCCCCTTACCAAAGACTCATTACGCCATACCCACTTGGATACAGCCTCCCACGAGTGTCCACCCTTCCATAGTAATATATTTGTAGATGTATACACACACACACACACACACACACACACACACACATATATATATATATATATATATATATAACAACTATATATATTATGTAAGCTTACCTGAAATCTCGCCGAAGAAACTTCCGTTGCTCTTTTTCTTTGCCTCCATTTCACGTCCCCTTCTCCCTCTGCCGTTTACCTAATTATGGAGAAAGATATTAGGGTCGGCTGTATATAGTAGCTACACATATATAAATAAACCTCAGGCTAAAGAATTACCAAAAGTCCCCATGCTGTATCTCCTTTGTCGTTTAAATTTTATCCAAAGTTTTTTATGATTGCAACAAGTTCAATAATAATAATTTACGGTAACTTAATATACTAGAATAATTTATCGGATTGTTGTGTCACCCAGTTCTACTAATTTGTCACTAAAGATTGTTCAAATAAAATATCATGCTAAAATAGAAATTATTGCTAGTTGCTGTCGATAAAAAAACTTAATTATGTGCATCAACGTTAAATGTTTTGTTTATAATCATTAGTAAACATAAATTAATAGGCTAGGCCAAAAATCAAGGTTTGGGGTCTTACATTCTCCCCTCTTTTAAAAGAATTTGGTCCTCCAAATTTACGTACCTCAGGTTTGAAACAAGTGAGGGTATTTTCTTCTGACTTCATCTTCGCGTTTCCACGTAGCCTCCTCAACTGCATGGTTTTTCTTTAGGACCTTTACCAATGGAATCTTCTTAGTTCGGGGTGTCGGCTCCTTGTGATCCAGGATCCGAACCGTGTGTTCGATGTAGATGAAGTCTTCTCTAATTTGTAAGATCTCCAGTTGAAATAATTATTGAATTTAAGAACAACCTGGAAGAACGGAGACAAACAATTGTCAAATTTGCTTAGCACGTTATAACAGACGAGCATCACAAGATTTTCAAATAATCGATCAAGGTTCAATATTAAGATTTTCTGGACAAGAACATACTCATATGAATGCATACTTCAGAGCTCAACATTAGTTGTAAGTAATTCAAAGGAGTACTTACAAGTACAAGTTATCAAATAAGGGTTCGAACAAAAGTCCTCACCTTTTCGTGAAGCATCGCTATAAACCACAAATCCGCCAATCCCCAAAGGCAAGGAAAGAACTGGAGCTAAAACCAATCTTTTCCTTAATTCTAGAAAACTGCGATCACATTCTTCTGACCAGTCGAACCGAACCTTCTTTCCTTAATTCTAGAAAACTTGCTATCCCAGTCAACGGGATAGCAAGCTTTGAAAATTCCTCAATAAATCTGTGATAATAACCACCCAAGCCATGGAAACTACGAGCTTCTCTGCTTGTTTTTGGTCTTTCCCAATTCCACACTGCCTATATCTTAAATGGTCCACCGAGATCCCATCTTTAGACACCACATGTCCTAAAAACACAACTTTCTCAAGCCAAAATTCACATTTATCGAACTTGGCATAAAGCTTCTCTTTCCTCAAAATCTGTAGCACCGTACGTAAATGTTCTTCATGATCTTCTTTGCTTTTGGAGTAAATCAAAATGTCATCAATGAAAACTATAACAAATTGGTCCAGGTATCGGTTGAACACCCGATTCATTAAATCCATAAATGATGCAGGTGCGTTAGTCAACCCAAACGGCATTACAACAAACTCATAGTGTCCGTACCTCGTGCGAAAAGTAGTCTTGGATATATCTTCCTTTTGAATCTTCAATTGATGGTAACCCGATCTTAAATCAATCTTGGAAAAGTATTCCGCACCTTGAAGTTGATCAAACAAATCGTCAATCTGTGGCAAAGGATACTTATTGCGAATTGTAATACGATTTAACTCTCTATAGTCATTGCACAATCTCATCGTTCCGTACTTCTTCTTCACAAATAAATCGGGAGCACCCCAAGGAGAGACACTTGGGGAATTAAGCCTTTCTAAAGCAATTCTTGAAGTTGCACTTTAAGTTCTTTGAGCTTGGCCAGGGCCATATGATACGGAACCTTAGAAATTGGAGCAGCTCCTGGTATAAGGTCGATAACAAACTCGATTTCACGATCTGGAGGAAGACCAGAGAGTTAATCTGTAAACATGTTTGAAGCTTTGCTAACGAAAAAAATATCAGATAAGTTCTGAACAGTTATACGAGTATCCACAATGTAAGCTAAATATCCTTGACACCCTTTCCGAAGCAAACGTCTAGCTCGCAAGGCAGATATAAGGCAAGACAAAGTAATAGAAGTAGAACCCTTATACTTGAACTTAGATTGACCGGGAATCCAAAAATGTACTTCTTTGGCATAGCAATCTAACAAGGCATGATAGTAAGACAACCAGTCTATGCCAAGAGTGACGTCAAAATTCCGGATGTCCATAGCTATAAGGTCAGCAGGTAACACCTCACCCTCAATGTGTACCAAACAAGGCTTGTACACAGTCGATACTAAAATGGATTTCCCTACCGGGGTATCAATCATCAAATCAAATTCTAAAGGTCGTGGGTCAGAACCCAACTTACATGCTAGAGAAGAGGTTAAAAATGAATGCATGGACTAGAGTCAAACAATGTAAGAAAAGAATAAGAACCAATCTGAACTTTACCTGCCACTATGTCATTGGAAGTTGTGGCATCTTTGGCAGTCAAAGCATAAGCATGGCCTTGTACTCTCGGCCTCTAGTCTCCCGTGGGCGGTTTAGCTTCAATCGGCACTTGAGTGTTATAAGTCTTCTCTTTCTTTGGATACGGGCATTCCATAGCATAATGCCCCACCTTCCCACAATTGAAACATGAAGTTGTCAAACGATGGCAAGGCTTATCCCATGATTCTTGCCGCAAATGTCGCAAAACTTCGCAACTCTTTGAATCAATCGCATGCTCTCTTGTAAAGTTGTTTTCCTCTTGTTTTGACCACCACTCTTGTTCTTGTCCTAAGCTTCTGCATGGCTCCTTTTGTGTGTTTATTCCTCCTGCCCTTTTAGAAACTCCTCATAATCCGTCTCTAGAATTTCTGCCCGTTCAACCACCTTGGCATAAGTCAAAAGTTTCAAAGACAATAATCTGTTCTTGATGCTGCACTTCAATCCTTTCTCGAACCTTCTTGCTTTACAATTTTGGTGTTAATTAGATGCGGGGCATATCTTGAGAATGAGGTGAACTTCGCCTCATATTGGGCTACTGGCATATCATTTTGTACGAGCTTCAAGAATTCTTTCTCTTTTTGATCTTTTACATTTTGAGAAAAATATTTCTCGAAGAAAATACTTTAAATCGTTCCCAAGTCATGGGATGATTGGTGCTGATTCTTTGCATGCGCTTGACCATCTTCCACCAATGGTCAACCTCATCTTCTAACATGAAAACAACATATGCCACCTTTTGTTCGTCACTGCAGTCCCAAAGGTCGAACACCTTCTCATTTTGGTTCACCCATGCTTCAGCCTTCTCTGGATTGGGTTCCCCTCTAAAAGCGGGCACTAGCCTTTTGAATTTCTCCACGTCTCTAGTTTTAACACCATCATTCTGATTTGGTGTAGCGGTACCCCGTTACCTCCAACAATTAGGTTCGCTAAGTTCTGAAATCCTCTTACAATAGCTTCAGCAACTCCGTCATTCGAGGGTGGCTAGGGAGGATCGTTTGCGTTACGATTAGAGCGTCTAGGAGGCATAGTATTGCTAACACATCAAAGGAAACTGCATAAGACTACAACGTACAAAAGATAAACGCAAAATCAAAATAAATCTCGCAATGTCTTAGACCTAGGCCAGTTACACGAGTCTATAGAATCACAAACCTAAGCTCTGATACTAACCCTGGCACGCCCCTAACAACGAGAGGCCGTCACTATCAAGAAATCTCTAAATATAAAGCAGAGGTTCTAAAAGCCACGGGATAAATAGAGCACTAGAAGCCTCCAACATAAAATATTCCCTTACATAACAAGAGTTTACTACAACACGTTTTCAAAATATTTCCTTACAAAAGAAAACTATGTGCAGCGACAAAACTAATGATCCAATACATTTACATTGAATGCCTCCTAACCAGGTAAGATTTCCAAAGTACAGATACAAAAATTCAATGATAAGCAAAAATTGAAGCACTTCAAGGCTGCCACAACATTCAATTGTCACTCCTTTCACCTGTGGCAAAGGCAAGGTAGGAAATGAAAATGGGTGAGCTCAAATAGCCCGGTAGCGTAAACCAATGTTAAGATGTCAAGCAGTAAAAGCATAATCTAAGAACAATATTAGATTACGTGGAACAATTATGTCTTTCTATCAAATATCAAAGTATCAAAGATTAGCATTTTACCCAAAACATATTTAAATTATATGTAGGGTATGCTACAAACATGCAATGACTATAGTGGTCATAAGACCCAAATGTCGAACCAAACATACAAACATCAAACGGGTGCTCCGGAGCGTACTAGGAGTCTTTGGCTCACTAGCATAATAAACATATGTCCAAAGGACCCTCTCAATTTGAAACGTACGAATACAAATGTGTGCTCATCAAGGCTCAAATGAAGGAAGGTACACAATGTTATAAATGAAAGCAAAAGTTAAATAATTAATAATGAACCAATGAATATGAACGGTATTGGACAAGGCATAAGCGATTGGATTTCGAAAATACCTTCCCACAGTAAAAAGCGATAAAATCCTCTACCTCAAAAGCTTTCGAACAAGAAAAACCTCAAGCACCACCTTAATGCCAAAGGATCTTCCCAAGCCTTCTAATCTCCCTCTCCAAAAAGTAAAAGAACTAGGGAGCAAAAGAAACAAAGAACCCAAAAGGCTTGAAAGGAAGTAAGAAGCCTATTTATATGGAACAGAAAAATTTTACGTGTTCATTCGAAGGAAAGGACTTTGCCTTCGACTAAATTCAACATATGCAAAAAAATGCTAATTTTTTTTAGTCGACCCAAAACTCTTTAGTCGACAGAAAACATTTTTAGTCGACCAAAAACTTTTATTTCGACCGAAAACAAATTTTTTTTTTTAGTCGATCGAAAACCTTTCATTAGCTTATTCTACACAATTTTTTTTTTATTCGAAGCAAAACCCATATTCGTTCGAAGCCAAACTATTTTCATTCGACTTGAAACTTTTAATTCGACCGAAAACTTATTTTCATTTGACTGAATTCTTTAGAGTCCAAAACATCACTAACCTTCCCATTTTGATTCGAATGAAATCACTTTTCATTCAACCGAAAATTTCAAAAATGATAAAACTATTTTCTTAATATTATCAAAAGATCACAAACTTATTGATGATGCGGAAAATGGTTCGATGCTACGTGGAGGTGCCACAAAGGATGCGGTCTGAGTCAGCTTCCAGGTAGGCAACGCGGGAGACAGCAAGGACGGCGTAAGGGCCGAGGGCAAGGCTCCCCAGACAGGTCGTGAGGGCTGGCAGCGCTGCGCAGGCAGGGTGACGATGAACAGGACCGACAGTCTACAGTCCGTGACAAGGGTGCAGCGTCGAGGGTCCGTGGACGGGAGCCAAGTGTGTTTCTCTCACTAGAATTCCAGAGAGAATGTCGTTTTAGAGAGAGAAAGTGAAAAGCTCAAAATGAGAGAAAAGATCCTTGAAAAAGCTCCAAAGTCCACTATTTATAGGCAAAAATGTGCATGTGTCATAAGTTGACATGTGTCACCCCCTGGGAACGACACGTCGCCAGGGGGCCAAAGCACTGACCCTCCGTTGGACTGCCGGTCCCTAAGTTCGTGCTGCCCTGCCCTTGCAACATCTCTCTGCCTGTCTGAGGAGACTGATCATGCCGCGGTAGCATGGTCAGAGTAGCCCGTTGCCCCAGCCTCCAGTCCAAGCCCTTACTGAATCCCACGGTCCTGGCAGCGGTGGGGAAGACCCGACGCCCAGCTGCCAGGTGGACTAGGCAAGATGCCCTTCCGAAGACCTGCTCCCATCTCGGAGTGACCCGGGGGTCATAGTCCTTAGGGGTGCCGACGCGAGCCCCCAGTGCCAGAGCACGTAGGCCAGTCACGCAGGCACCCCGGCGGAGATAGTGTCCTGGCAGGAGTAGCCTATCCCGTGAGCATATAACATGATTGCAGCGCATGGGGCGCGGTTGAGTGCGGGCGACGAGGGTCGCAGAGTGATCTCCGAGCGACAAGGGTCGTTGCGTGGATGGCGCGCGACCGTGAGCGACGGTTGTCATGGCGACAGAGCGGCCACAAGCGACGGTCGTCGTGACTACGAGCGACGGTCATCGCGACGACGGAGCACGGCCGAGAGCGACGGTCGTCGTGACTATGGCGGAGCGCGGCCGCGAGCGACGGTCGTCGTAACTACGAGCGACGGTCATCGCGACGATGGAGCACGGCCGAGAGCGGCGGTCGTCGTGACTATGGTGGAGCGCGGCCGTGAGCGACGGTTGTTGTGATTACGGAGCACGGTCAAAGGTGACGGTGTGGGTATTCAAGGCAGGTGGCCGACCCCTTGGGGTGGCCGACCCCCAAGGGAGGCCGACCCCTTGGGGTGGCCGACCCCCGAGGGTGGCCGACCCCTTGGGGTGGCCGACCCCCAAGGGTGGAAGGCACGCCGAAGTCGCTTCACGAATGGTTCACGTGACTTGAGCATGCGTTGCTTTGACCGGCCCTCGAGCGTTGAAAAGTTGACCGCTGACTGGGTGATGTGTCGTGCAAAGTGGGTCCCTTAGCGGGTCCCGGGGTGCGACCAGAATAGGGTATGAACACTTATTTATTTACTTACTTAAAAAAATAATAAATACGCACAAGGAAAGAAAATTTTCGGGGTATTACATGGAGGATATAGTAAGGATCAATTGTTAATTTGTTTGGGCGTATATCTGTAGATTTTTTACTCTTTGTGGATCTGGTCGGTGTTGGTGTGGTATAGGGGTGATGCCATGGAGGTGGTTAGATTTGTAGGTGGCAGATTTATAAGAGAGACGGCGGTGATGATTTGAGTATGAGAGACATATGTGAGAAAAAAGATCGGACGGTGATTACATCTTTTCTCAAAATAATTTAACGTCATTACCTTTCTGTATGGTCAGTGGACACAAGTAATATGATTGCAAAATACAAATCAACACGGTCCTTAACTGTAATTCTTGCCTAAGATTTTAGCGATGTTATCCTTTTAAAAATTCGGTCCAAGTGAGGAAGATTATAACATACCTAAAAAAGGAAAAAAGTTAAGTAAAATCTCTCCATTTAATTCTACTTGCACCACAATTTAATTCTTCCTATAGTTGCTTTTCTTTTATCCCCATAAATTAAATTCCAAAGGGGCCTTCCTTATTCTTTATCTTTTCATTATACCTACAAAGACGAGTTTTTTCCTCCCAAATAATATTATTTTAAAACTTAATTATTAATTTATTATATTTTAAAACTTATTTATCCGCATACCATACTTTTGAAAATCGCAATTTGAAATCATGTCTTTAAAGTAAAAATTGCGATTTAAAATCACGACTTTAAGTAGAAAACGTGGTTTAGAACCATGTCCTTTTTTTTTTTTTCATTTTCAGCGTAATTTAAAATTAAAAACATACACACTCACACACACACACACACTAAAAACGTGGTTTCAAATCATGTTTTCTACTTTAAAGTCGTGGTTCGAAATTGTAATTTTTAAAAAATATGGTATGCAGATAAATAAGTTTCAAAATAAAATAGAATGGTAATTAAGTTATGTTTGACAACACTTTTAGTTTTGATTTCTGTTTCCAAAAAAACAAAAATCACAATTAATTTATTTATTTATTTTTACAAAAATAAGTGGGTGTTTGAGTACCCAATTTTTATTTTGCGTTTTTTCTTTGGTGATGGTTTGCGATGGCGGTGATGGGACGACGGTGGTGGTGGCCGACCGCCGACGGTGGGCGGTGGGAGAGAGATGGTGATGATGGTCTCAAAATAAAAATTAAAACTGAAAATCAAAACTCATTTTTGGAGTTTTCAAAAATAGCCCTTGTTTAAAATTTTATTTTTTAAACTGAAGAAAAAAACAAAAGCTTTCGGTTTACAAAATTAAAAAAATAAACATTATCAAACGGGGGCTTAAATTTTAAAATAGTACTCTATTATTTAGAAAAAAAACTAAGCCTTTATTGCACTCCGAGGAGGATTAATCCGAAAAGTTGGACATACGTCAAAATTCTGAAGGATTAAACCCCCCCCCCCCCCCCCCCCCCCCAGCCCACTCGCTCACTTCCTCACTCCACAACTATATAAATTCCTCCGTCTCTCTTCCCCCACGCCACAAACAGACGCAATCCCCACTTACACACCAGAAAGAGCAAGGTTTTTATTTGTAGAGACGAAAACAGTGTTTAGCGGCCGCATTTAGACATAGAAAGAGAATGGGGGGAAAGAGTCACGGCGGCGCGGCGGCGGCGGCGATACCGGCGGGGTGCCGGGAGACGGTGGAAGGTATGAAGGAGATTGTGGACTGTTCGGAACAGGAGATATACTCTATGCTCAAAGAGTGTAATATGGACCCAAATGACGCCGTCCAGAGGCTTCTTTCTCAAGGTTTTCGTTTTCCAGAAGCCCTTTTTTCGTACCAAAGAATCGTCGTCTGTAGTGCTTGTTCTTGGGGGTTTTATGACGTGGGTTCTTGGTAATTTTCCTTTCTTTTTAAAGGGTTTTCCGCCGTTTGTTGTGGAACCCACATTCACAAAAACCCCTGTTTCCAGTGGGTTTTATGCTTTGATATGTTTTCCAGTGTTTGTGTACTGTGGATTCTTGGTAATTTTGTTTTGTTTTGGAGTTCTTATTAACATTCCCTTAAAACCCTTTTCTTCGATGGGTTTTGCTTTCCAGGATTTGTATGGTGTGGATTGTTACTAATATTTTTTGGGGTTTGCTATCTTAAGAACATTTCGCTGAAACCCTTTTCTTTGATGGGTTTTTGTGGTGATGGATTAGTCTTTCTTCAGGAATCTTGTTATATTCGATACTTCTGCTTTTTGAATGACGAGTTAAAATAATTTTGAGCATATGTATCAAGAAAATTGGTAATATTGTTTTCACAGCTTCCATAGCTACTAGACATTTCTAACAGGAAACCTAAACAATACCGTGTGATTTGAGTTCCCACTAGTGAGGAGAAAGGGAAAAAGACTAATTTCAGTACAGTTTCGTCTTGAATTTTCCATTGCCTTAGCATAGTAGTTAAGTTTTTGACATATAACCCATTTTCTGGGCCTGACTAATAAACTGTCACAATTTCTTGTGCGCACCTAGATACTCCTACAGTCCTACTGCCTATTTTGAAACTGTAAATTAAAGTTGATTTTTCGGTGATTTTGGCAATCATGCAGATACATTTCATGAGGTGAAGAGAAAACGTGAAAGAAGAAAAGAGGTAACTTATGGGAAGCATCTAAAATAACTCGTTCTGTTGTGTGACTTAGAACCTTTTGTATTGGCTTTTATTTTAGCTGAATATATAATTTAATGTCGTTCATCACGATGTCGGCAGTTTCTATTCCAGTTTAAGAGTCACTGTTTATTTACATTAAAGCGGTAAAATTTTTTGTTGTGATGTTTATGGCAATTTAGATATGGTTTTCGCTCTCACCCGCTATGAGATGCCTGCTTAAGTATGCTGTCCTTACTATTCCTTCAGATCAATGACGCACAGGAAACTGTATTTCGACGCAATGGTAGTGCTTCAACTCTTGGAGGAAGAGATGGCAGTGAATATAACCCTTATGGTATGTCACGTATTGGTGTGCGATTTGACCAGTTTATGCAACTAGATATTGATATTGGAACTCAGCATTTATATGGATTTCATTTTATGGATCTTGTATTGCTTATGCTGAATCTATTAAACCTGCAGACAAGTGGGAGAATGGGTCATTCGTTCCTTCAGTGGCTTTGTCTTCTGCATATCGTGTAGAAGAAAATAATCTGCCTCAACAGACTCCTAGGTTAGTTTTACAGTTAAAAGTGGTGTGCAGTTCATTAAGAGGTCTATTTGGAGCTTTGCAGATACTGACATTTTAAGTCTGCAGTTTTTGGTATGCTGCTTATTCCTCTTATTCATTCGTTCAAATGATAATGTTTGCTTAGAGAACACACTCTGATTTACTTTTGAATTACACCTTAGATAAGAACGATATGACCCGGAAGGTTTTTCTTTCTTATGAAGGGAAATCAGTTTGATACAGTTAAACATGTTCTCCCCAAAACCCAATATGATACATATATGCCAAGATATCTTTCTCATTGCTATTTGTCAATCTACGTGCATTTGCGTGACTTTGTCAAAGAGTTCAGTTTACGCATTTAAGATTTATAATGGCAAGCTTTTGGTTTTGTTTAGTATTTAGTCAAAGTATCTCTTGGTAACCATTGGTGCAAGGGTCTTCAGCTGTTACGTGCTGACCGCTTGTACTTATGCTTAGTACAGCATATTTTCACAATTACATCAGTACCCTGCTCATACACAGTCACAAGATATTATGAAGAATACTTGATATTAATACACAACAGGTTTCTTGCCTTTTTGTGGAAGAATATTTTTGCTTGACATTTGACGTGTCCACTTAAACCATTAATCCAGTCAGGAGCTCTGTGGAAAGTTCATCTGTGCAGTTCTTCTTCTGCATCAGCCTTGCAACTTCCATGGCTGCCATTGAGTTTGTTCCAGTTAAAACAAATGTAATTTAAGTTATCTTCCGTTGCTATTTGGCAACAGGTTGGGTTAATAAGTAATAGGACATATCTGATAAGGGGGAACAGTTTGCAATCCTTGTTTTATTACGAGGAATGCTTGTGCTGCTGTTGAAGTAATAATATCACACTTGTATGCTCTTGGAATTTTGTTTTGGGGGAAAAAGATATCATTGTTTCATGTTGAGGTGCATTTTTTATTTCTATCAGAAGTTGTGGTAATTTCAACAGGCTATTTACTTTTTTTCTCTTGTCTTTTGTATTTTTAGACGATCATGTTTTCTAGAAGCGGTACTGCAATTCTATGAGAACTTTACCTTTCAAGCTCTGTTTGTGTCATATCACCTATGGTTTGTTGCAGTGATTCTAGTGCTGCTAGTAATTGGATACAGAAAAGAGGAACAGGTCAAGCCATCTCTTCATCAGTCAAACCTTCAGGTCATCCACGTGCTTGCTTCAGGACTCCTGGTCATGTTTCAATGGCTGACGTCGTGAAGATGGGTGGACCACATGGGAAGGCTGCCAGCATTTTATCTTTGCCATCTGATACTGCTCCTTTTGACGCAGCTGCACAGAACCTAGCAAATATGGATACCCAAGTTTCTGCACCTTTAGAAGAAGCTAAAATGACTAGTGAGCCTGGCTCAACAGTTAGCCGGACTGTTTCGGATAATGAGTGGCCCTCAGCCAGTGGGTTACCTGTCTTAGATGAATCGATCGCATCCGAAACTGAGGTAGCAGTTAAAACCAACTTTCCTAGTGGTAGAACTAATCAGTCTATAAGTTGGCAGTCAAATGGTGGCCACGTATTCAAGACCGATGTTGACATGGGAAATCCTAATACTGAGCGCATTGGATCTGTTCCTACATCAAGTAGAGAGACCATTGTAGATGGGAATGGTAGTTCATCTTATTTCAGCAGTGACTCTTATCAGGCTTTTAGCTCCTGTGGCTCGTACCGGCACGAGGAAGGTAATATTTTTCTTGCCCGTCCGTATATATTCAAATACTATGTATTTACTATCTCATTCGAATTACATGATATAGTTTTGCCTCAAAAATGATTTCAGCATGGCACCATAAAACGACGTTGCTTGGATTAATTTTGGACGTTATATGACAAAAATAAGGCTAATCCCAAAACTGTGCCATCAGCATTATCCCTATTACAGCTTTAGTACCCAACTTTGAAAGGGCGCCTAAGATGTACCAAGTTTGAAAAAATGGCCCAAATGAGTCCTCCGGCTGAAGGACGACGGATGCCGTTAAAAAGTCCTAAGGGTAGGAGTGTCATTATGTCTGTCATATTATATACACAGACATATATGCATATTATATACTAATAAGGATCACGTTCTTTGCACGTTATATAGTGATTCCAAAGAAAAATATTATAAACCTTAGTGAAAGCACAACTGAACTTAATTAATGACTATTACAGTTAAACCATACTAAGTAAATCAGTTGTTAGCTGTTGATCAAATACTCGAAAGTATAGAAAGTTCATTGCACAAAATATAGTCTTACTCTCGAACTCGAAAAATGTATACTCTTAAATAAATGTGTGAAGTTGATATGAGATAATGGTAATAAATGAAGTAATTTTAATAATGTTAAAAAACCTAAGTTTTTCACTACACATTAGATCAATAATATAAATACAGATCCAAAAAAGTTCATCAAGAATAATTTCTAATCCAGATCATTTATTGGATAATAAGACTTGTAATATCAAATTAAGAAGGAAAAAAAATATTACTTATTGCATAAGGTTTTGAGAGTTAAGAAAACCATAACAACCCACTATTTTATCAAACCCAAAATAACACACTGGTCATCATTAAAGTTGAAAAAAAAGGCCTAGTCAAACTTGTAGATATTCTGACTTGTATCTATATCGGTAAGTTTAAATTTGCAGTCATATGCAGTAAAAGTTAGTGAAAGCAATAGCCGAGCCACCTTAAAAAAATATTATCTATAAATAAAGAGCATAATAATACCTGGATAGGAACGGTTCTCTAATAAGTAGTGAAAATTAATCTGTTCATTTTATTGTTTTTGAAGTTGGTATCAAGGTTAGGTTTTGATAGTTTTCTTTTTCTTTTTCTTTTTCCAAAAGTTGAATAGAGACTTAGCATCATATATATACCATTGGGTTAAATCTAGTCCCGCGTTGGTTGAATTCAATTCTTTTGTGACTAAAAGATACATTAGTGAATTTTTGACCTCTTCAGCACTCCCCTGGATCATTTTTATATGGTGGCCCTAGATCCACAACTGTTTTGGTTATATTCATTCAATCTTTGTAACTAAAAAATGTATTCGTGAACTTTTAACCTCTTCTAGCAGCAGATTGTTTAAATTCAGCCAAAAATATTATAATGTTAGCCTCACCTTTTTTAGAATTCAAAAATACCCTAAATCTTTATAAGTCTTATAAGTTTAAAATGGATATTTTTAAACAAAAAAATATTTAGCCATTTAATCTCTTAATGTTATTTTATATGCTGTGTCAGGTTCCTCACCATTTTTGTTAATATTGATATTCTTTCGTCACTAAAAGACGCATTAGCGAACTTAAAAGGAGTATATTAAGAAAAAACAAATATTTACTCATTTAATCCCTTACGTATCAAAACTTGAGAGTTTTTCAAACTAAAGAAAATATTAATGATTTGAACTCAAATAAATTGGGATATTTATCAATTCAGTTTCACCTAATCCTATCACTTGTAACAGGGGAATATACGAAGATAATACTCATAAAAAATATGTTATCATGCAAATATATGGTATTCCGAACTACAGTGGATCATATAAAAATAATAATGGTACAAAGAATATGTTGTCATAAAAATAGGGGTATTCTAATAACTCTAATACGAACATTGTGTACTTGGCATGAACTCAAATTATATTTAAGAGCTAAATGTCATGATCTAGCGATTGTTATGCATTTAAAAGTTTCGAAAAAGCTCTAGGTTAACCACAGCTTTACTACACTAATATGTCTCTATTAAAAATCTAGAATTAAACTTTAGTTTTACGATAGTTTCAATATACTAATATTTTTGCATTGAAATCTATATACATACATAATAATGCAAATTTGTAGCATACACATTGACATACAAATATGAAATACAAAACTATAGAAGGGTTGAGTTTCTAAAAAAATATTTAATGTACTTTAGCTATATTTAATTTCTTTTAAAAGGCTATAGAAAACTCTATTATCCATAAGTTGTTTTCTTTAATCAAATTTGACGGGAAAGATGTAGTAGCTCTAAGGTAGTTTAGTTTTAACATGAATAGAGGCGATAGATTTTTATTGAAAAATTTTTAGCAGTCAGAAAGTATGCAGGAGTTCAAGAATGATTTTAGAGGATTTTCTTAGGGATTTTTTCCTTTTTAAAAGTAAAGGTCAGAACAATCCTTAACTCTAACAAAAGTATTTATTCCAATAAGGGTATTTCATGGAAAGAGACTTGATTTCCTAATTAAGAAGCAAAAAGCACCTTATTTTTTAACAACACTCTAACTCAGAATATGTATTTAATGAGAAAAAATATAACTGAAAAACACCCATAATCACCACTATTGTCACGAAGACTTCAATTTAAAAAGGGCATTTTTTTTGGGTAGGGGGGGGGGGGATCAGCCAGTTAACCCCAGGATTACATATGCATTTAAAAAATAAAAAAACTCCAATTTTATGATACCTTCCTTACACCAATATGTCTGTATTCAAACAGAAAACTTCAGGTTTACAATAGTTTCAATGTACTAAAATGTTTGTACTGAAATCTATATACATGCACAATAATTCAAATATGTAGTACACGGATAAAAATACAAATATGAAATACAAAATTAAAAAAATTGAGTTTCTTACAAAAAATTCAAATTTTAGGTATATCAGATTTCTCCTAAAAGACTATAGAAATCTATGTTCTCTGCAATTTGTTTTTCTTCAGCGAATTTGATGGAAAAATGTAGTAGCTCTAAGGTACCTTTTTTTTGACGTGAATGGTGGCGATATGTTTTGATTGAAAATTTTTTAGTAGTTAGAGAGCATGCAGGAGTTCAAGAGTGATTTTATAGGATTTTCATAGGGGCTTTTCCCTCTTTTTCTTAACAAAAGTCATAACAACCATGAAAATTGTAACAAAAGCATATATTCTAATTAGGATATTTTATGGGAAGAGGCTTGATATCCTAAGAGAAGTTAAAATAACACACTAATTCAAAATGTGTATCTAATGGGAAAGAAAAGTTTTAAGTGAAAAACACCCCTAATCAGCAGTAATCTTTTATGAAGATTCCAGTTTAGAAAGAGCATCTTAAGGGGAAAAAAATGATTAGCCATTTAACTACACTCAGATTACATATGCATTTAGAATTTCCTAAAAAACTCTAATTTTATGATAACTTCCTTACACCGATATGTCCATATTCAACATCTAGAATTAAACTTCAGGTTGATAATAGTTTCAATGTACTAATATACTTGTATTGAAATTCATATACATAAACAATAATCCAAATCTGTAGAATATGCATCAATATACAATTGAATTGAAAATTTTGAAAAAGATCGACTTTCTGACAAAAAATTCAATTTAGTATAGGGATATTAGATTTCTCCCAAAAGACTATAGAAAACTCTATTCTCTGCAAGTTTTTTTTTTCCTTCGAATTTGATGGAAAGATGTAGTATCTCTAAGGTAGTTTAGTTTTGATGTGAATGGAGGTGGTAGATTTTGACGGGAACATTTTAGCAATCAGGTAGCATGCAGGAGTGCAAGGGTAATTTTACAGGATTTTCATAGTGGTTTTTTCTTTTTTTCCATAGAAGTCAAAATAATCCTTATCCTTAACAAAAGCATATATTCCAATAAGGGTATTTTAAGAAAAGTGTCTTGATTTCCTAGAGAAGTTAAAAATACCCTTATATTTTTTAGTAGTACAGTTTTTCAAAAAAGGGTGTTAAATGGAAAAAAAAAAAAGAGGTTTTAACTCAAAAGTCAAAACAACCCTTAACTCCAACAAAAGCATATATATTCTAATAAGGGTATTTTAAGGAAAGAGGCTTGATATCCTATGAGAAGTCAAAAGCACCTCATTTTTGAATAACTCTCTAATTCAAAAAGGGTGTTTAATGGGAAAAAAAAGTTTTAAGTCAAAACACCCCTAACCACTCCTAATATTGTAAAAAGACTTCAACTTGAAAAGGACATCTTAAAGAAAGAAAAGATTGGCCATCTAAGTCCATACATGTTTTTATATATGTATAGATAGATATACACATCAGTTACAACCACACACCCCCCCATCCCCCCCCCCCTCTCTCTCTCTCTCGCACGTGCGGGGGCTTGCAGACGACACACACAGTCTGCCGGCGCGGTCGTGGGTTTGCCGGTGTGGTCATGGGTGGCCGTGGGTGGGCCGGATTCCGGCGTGGTCGTTATGTTAATTGATTTACTCTAAAGATATGCCTGATCACTATAATACTGTAATTTTCTGCATGTGTTCTAGTGTTGCTTTTTGGTAATTGTTGAACATGTCCTTGTTTTAACATCTCCAGTTGGAATTGCTGTTTACTTTGGGGGGTCAGGGGTGGGCGGTGGGGGTTGGATATGATTAATGACAGTATACCATTGCCATCAATGAGAAATTAATCAGTTAGAGATTGGTTTATGGTAGCTTTCAAGTTAGTTGCATTGTTGCTGATTTAATTGCTGTGTGTTAATTGATGAATCAGTCACTGGAAATTTTGGAGTTTCTTCTAATTGTTGGAGATGTTTACGTTTAAATTTTTGTGGTGGTGGGGATTATAGCTCTTCGCGGTGCGGCCACGTTGAAGGCAAGGGCGTTGAAGGAGGTGTGGGATATAGCCGCCGTGATTCCGGTGGAGAAAGGTGCGAGAGTTGGCGGTGGCGGTGGCGGTGGCAGCAAGGGTGGTAGTAATGGTAGCTTGAATGGCAGCTTCAGCGGTGAGCTTTTGCCTGAAGCTAGTTGAGAATTAATAGCCAGATGCCGGAGCTTGATATTTTTGTTGCTATGAATAGCCAGATGCCGGAGCTCTGTTTATATCAACAGAAGACAAGAAATAGACGGGTGAGATGAAGAAATGGGGGAGGGAGAAGGGGGAGAGGGAGGGAGAGAGAGAGTTTTTAATGATTAGTTAAGGAAGATAAAAAATAGAACGGTGAAGATAGTGCCACATGTTTTTGAGATATGTTTTTTTGGTTATTGACAGTCCTACCCCTTGGACTTTTTAACGGCATCCGCCCGTCGAGGTACTGATTTGGGCCATTTTTCCAAACTGGTTGAGGGCACAGTTTTGGGATTAGGCCCAAAAATAATTATTGGATGAAATCATGAAAGTGCTGTTAATGATGTAACTCTTCTAAGCCATAGCAACATTTTCGTGATCGTCTACATGTTTTGGAGTATCATTATGAGCATAGTAATTTCAGAGGCAATTCTAAGGTAGTTTCATTATGCACAGTGCACATGCATATATTCCTTTGCTCTTTTCAATTATCAGACTGAAAGAAAGAGGGATAAGGCATGGTGGGGTGGGGAGTTTGGCATGAAAGAATTCTCGTTTTACTTTCTATTATTTGTGAATTATCCTGGTTATCTGCTCTCTGAAATCTGATGTTGTCCCACACATCTGTGCTGCATCTACCTTTAAATATCAATACTAGTTGGTAACAATAACTATAAATGGAGCTGAATTTACAGTTCAAAGTGTGCCTTTTCCAGCTGTAGGTAGGCTGTGTCTGATGCAGTTCCATGTCAAGGAACAGCGCCGGTCTTGAACCAGTGAATTAATAAAAACAATGAAATTGTGGATTCTTATTTGGCTTTACTTCGTAAAACAGGTTTATAGAGTCTAGCAGTATCCATTTTCTATATCCATTTGGAAATGCCTATATATCTTTGTCCTAATGGATTACATATCTTTCTTTTAAATCTTATATTGCATTAGTCTTGTAAATCTTCCACTATTCATGCCTACAGAGACCTTGAGTTAGGCCTACTAGTAGTTGTACCAGACTGAGAAACTTATACAAAGGGAATGCATTAACTTGTTGCGTGCAACTATTCGTCAAAAAGTTGTCTCTATCAACCACTTCACCCATCCGCTAATCAATGCATTCTTTTTCTCTAACGTTAAGGGAGCTCTCTCTCTCTCTCTCTCTCTCTCTCTCTCGTTTGTGTCCCTAAGCTCATTTGTTAAACTGTACCTCTTGATTCTTCTTCTAGCTTACCAAATTATGACCATCCTCTTTTTTCAACTTACTAAGTAATTCCCTAAATTATGTGTTTTTTAGCTTGTGTCTTCTCATTTTTAGT
>JAVXUP010004121.1:0-41153 GCA_033070095.1 Escallonia herrerae | reverse complement strand
CATGGGCAGGTTCCTCTCTCTCTGGGTCGATCTTTCTCTCTTTCAGATACTCGATTTATACGTGCCTTCTCACTCAATTTGTCTATTGCATTTGATCTTCCTCTCACTTTTTCTCTTTCTTTTGCATAACAGATTCTAACGATTACGGTAGGCAAGCTTTATATTGGGTATTTCGTCCAAGTCAGGTAAGTGACTATCTCTACCCTTTCTCAATTAATGATTTTTAATGGCATATACCACTAATTCACTTTTTTATGTGATTTTATAAATTTTGGTTTTCTATTCACAAATTTGCTTTGGTTTTATTTGGTAAGGGTTCATGATTATCTCATTTCAGGAATTTGCTTTGATTTTGATTGTCTATTTTAATTGTATATTGCATTGAAATTATGCAGTGGAATTGAAAGCAAAAGTTTCCCCATGAAATTCAAACTCTTTAAAGACAATGTCCAAACCTTTTTTTTTTCATGGGACGTGCGTAACATCTAAGAACAAGTAATTATGAGAGATTAGTTAAGTATTGGTGCTTTTTATGTGAAGTTCAATCATTCACTGACTTTCTCCCAGTGGTGGTCAAGGGCATAATACCATTACCTCTAAGATTCCCTCCTACAACAAACGACTTTAGAAGGTGGAACTCAATATTCAATTGACTTATCCAGTGGTAAATGGCTTTGCAGACCACTGTACTCAAAATCTAGACATGCCATGATACTTCTTATTGAGCAAGATTTTCAGTGAATTCTACCACTTGTTTGCATACTCTTGTAGTGCTTGGCATATAATTTCTTGAGTTCCAAATCATAGACACACTCACTTCGAGAACTACGTCCACATTTGTATGACCTGATATGATTTTTTTTTCAATTTAACCACTGTAGGTGCAAAGATTGAGATGGGTAGTTTTTGGTTTTCACCTTTTTGTTTTGTGTATAATAGTGAAACTTTTTCAAGAAATTCCAAGCTAACTCAATCAGCAAATAGTCAGAGTGGGGCTATCTTGGCTGACTAAAACAAAGGGGCAATGATATGGATGGATGTAGTTCTTTCTAGTGGTGGTTAAGTTTGGATATCTTACACAAAAACAAAGTGATTAGTGTACTTACTAGTTATGATTATACATGTATCTATGTTTATCACTGTTCTGGTCTACTAACTAATCTGGATGGACTGCCACACTTCTCTTTATGTGGATGCCAATTGCATTAATGGTAATCTATTTCTTGCACCCGGAGTTAAAAAAAGGTGATATTTGAAATGCTTGTTTGATATTGTTCTATGACTATGACCTTGGTTCATGTCCAGTGGACGAATTTCTTGAATCCTAATAACATTAAAGTTTTTCGGCCGTCTCAATGTTGTTTGCTATGGTTGGCAATGGGCTCATGATCCCACGTGCACTCTTTATTAGGGATCTAATCTGGTTTGTTTAATTCCTACCGAACAGTTTAATTTATCCCTCTTTATATAAGATATATAGCTCTTCTAAGTGCTAAAAATATCTTTGTTCTTTCAGAACCTAATTTCTTTGTTCTTTTAGAAGAAATTATAAGTATTCTGTAATTCAAATTATATAGCTAAGGCATTTAATTATATAACCGTATTACGTGCTATGCAAATGTCAATACTCATATATGGTTTATATAGGGAGAAACAATAAAGAAAAAGGATGAAGGCCTTTTACTAAGGAAAACTCGATTGATATAAAAGGTGATTCAACTATTTTCTTTTATTTTTGTTTAATATTGGATTGGAGTGTCTATTGTGCAGGCGTTGAGTGTCTATCTTGCATGCTTTGGAGCAAAGTTTTTTGTCTGTATTTTTTTTCATTTCCATGAAACTTGTAATTTTGTTTTGAATTTTGTGTTGTGATGTATTATATTTAGTAAATATCTAATTTTTGTGGTTGATGTATGACTTAAATCTTATTGTGCTACTTGAAATTTGGTAAAGCGCGTATGTTAGTATAACGAATGAAATTGTTGATAGATTGGTTGATTATAGTTAATTTTCAATAGATTAGTTGATTTAATTGTTCGTGTGAATTGAATTATTGGAAACAAGTTAGGATTCTTACAAAAATAAGAAAAACTTGAAAAATAGCGCTTTTTTAATTTATACCGATAGACTTTTAGCGACAAAATTATGTCACCAAAGTATTATATGCAAACCATTGATGGTTTTAATTAGTGACGAAAATATGTCGCTAAAAGGTTTTCAATTTTCTCAATGGACTTTTAACGACGGATTTTCCGTCGCTAAAAGGTCTCCTCTTTTAAGCAAATAGACATATAGCGACAGATTCTTATAGGAGATTCGTCACTTTTTTAGCAACGGACTTTTAGCGATGGAAATTCCGTCGCCAAAAGTTTTTTTAAAATATTTTTTGCAAAAATTTAAAAATTATGAAAAATACTTTTACCGACGGCCTTTATCCAACGGGCTTTTTACGACGGACAACCAATTTCCATCGCCGATCTTTATCGACGGAAAAAGGCTTTTTAGCGATGGATTGTGACGAAAAAATCTGTGACTAAAAGTTCCTTTTCTTGTTGTGGTTATTCTTTAAAGCTATACTCGAATCATATGGAATCTTACAGGATTAGTATCGTAATATTCAAATTTCCTCAACATATTTTCTATGACACTAAATTGTGTCATTACGATCCCTTCATGAGCTTTTCTAATGTCATTCCTAAAATTACATGAGCTTCTCCCAAATCTCTCATATCGAAGTTCCTAGATAAATATGTCTTCGCATTCTTAACAACATCTAGATTAGTCCCAAAGATCAGTATATCATCCACAAGTAAGCAAAGTATGACATGTTCACTATTATCCTCTTTATAATATAGACATTTATCATGATCATTAATCTTAAACCCATAATCTAGCTCGGATAACTTCATCTAACTTTTCATGCCATTGCTTAGGGGCTTGTTTAAGACCATAGAGTAATTTAATTAACTTGCACACTTTATTTTCCTGTCCTTTGACCTTATAACCTTCAGGATGCTTCATATAAATTTCTTCATCAAGTCTCCATTTAAGATAGCGATCTTAACATACATTTGATGTACCACTAGGTTGTGTATAGATGCTTGTGCCAACAGGGTTCTAATGGTGGTTATTCTAGCTACAGAGAAATATGTGTCAAAGAAATCTATCCCTTGTTTTTTTTTGTGAAGCCCTTAGCTACTAGCTCACTTTGTATTTTTCTATGCTCCCATCGGGTTTTAGCTTCCTTCTAAACACCCATTTGCAACCTATGGGTTTACTTCCAGGAGGTAGATCAGATAATACCCAAGTATTATTTTGAATGATTGATTGATACTCATCATTGATTGCTTCTTTCTAAAATGACAAATTTATGGATGACATAGCTTCTTGGTAAGTCTTGGGTTTTTCCTCAACTAAATAGGTGAAAAATCCTTCACCAAAGTTCTTTTATGTCCTAGCTCTTTTACTCCTCCTAGTTCAATAAGAGACTCGAGATCAATTTCTATGGTTGTGCTACTAAGAGGTGCCTTATCACTTACTTGGATTATAGAGCTTGAAGGTTGGTTAGATAGCCTATTCTTAAACGGAAATATATCTTCAAAATATTTAACATCTCTAGCTTCTATGATAGTATTATTTGAGATTTCACTAATTTCAGAATTAACAATCAAAAATCTATTTGGGCTACTATTTTGAGCATATCCAATAAATATGGCATCTATTGTTTTGAGCTCGATTTTCTTTCTCTTAGGTTTGGGTATGACTACCTTAGCTAAACACCCCCACACTTTTAAGACATCTAGCCTTGGAGATCTCTTTTTCCAAAGCTTATAAGGAGTCTTGTCATGATCCTTAACGATCACTTTTTTAGTATAAGATAAGATGACAAAAGGGCTTCCCCCTAGAAGTTCTCTGGTGCACCAGAATTTAATAACATTGCATTAACCATGTCTAACAATGTTCATGTGATGCCCTGAAAATATAAAAAATTAATCTAATCGTGAATTAGATTAATTAAGAGGGGACTATTTTTATTAAGTAGCATTATGCGGGTGATTGTTAGGAGCTAAATGAGGGGGTTAGTGTGGCCGTGGGAGTAAAAATATAATTTTAGAAAGTTAGGGGGCAAAAAATATAATTTTAGAAAATATGGTGAACGGGGTGTATATTTTTATTAAGTAGTATCATTTTAGTGATAATGAGGTGTTAGAAGGTTAAATGAAGGGTTAATGTGATCTTGGGGTCAAAGTGTAATTTTTCCAAAATAAAGGGGTCAAACTGTAATTTTGAAAAACTTTGAGGCCAAGGCTCAAAATTTGAAAATTTGCGAGAGGTGGCACGAATGTGGGGGAAAATCAGCCTGAAGTTGGCCACCTCCTAGTTGCTTTGGTGCTAACTAAGTAAAATAAATTATAGGTTATGGTTGGATAAAGATTTATGAGGGAAATAAAGAGGGAAATTTGTGGGGTAGAAAATATAATTAAGAAAAATGTGAATAGTTGCCTGGAAATAGAGAAAGAAAAACAGAGAACAGAGAAAGAAACAGGGAGCTCGTGGTGGGGAAGGAAGAAAATGGAAGAAGAAAAGGGAAGAAAAGAAGGGAAAGATTTGGCAAAGAAAACCCTAAGGGTAACCCCTCGTCCCTTTAGCAAAATTTAATGTGTAATTGTAGGTGGGTATGTGGTGGTGAGGATGTTCTTGTATATATATTGATTCGGGTGTGTGAGGTTGAGTGTGAGTTTGAGTGTGAGGTTTATGCAAAAGAGGCATGTAGGTGTACATGGAGGTGTATAGAAGGATTTAGGAAGAAAAGGGAGAGAAATTGGTTGGTTTAGGGTGTGTGGTGTGTGTTTTTCAGTGTGTTCATGAGAATGTGTGTGTGTGTATGTGTTACAGGTGTGTTGAAGTGTGTGTTTATGGGTGTAACAATGTGCATCTGTGTGTATTAGGGTGTTGAGATGTATATTGTAGGTGCAGAAATGGGGATTGGGTGTAATAGGGAGTGGGTGTGTATGAATTTTGTGTAGGTGTGTGTGCAGTAGTGGGAGATGTGAGGAAGAAGATGGCTGCATGAAAGAAGGTGAACTAGTGTGTGCTGATGTGAATAGTGACTATTTTTGTCACTAAAGGTGAAAATTAATTAATCAGTTTAAAATTTAAATTTTAAAAAATAGTTAGGGTCAAATTTAGCCATAGTGCGAACAAGAGACCCTAGTTATTTTTAGGAGACCTATGCTGTGGAAAAAAATTTAAATTTTTTCGAGGTTAGGAAGGGGGTTAACGGACCAGGTTATTATGAAATTTTACAGTAAAATTTAAAACAGTAAACTAGTGCGGTTTGACATGAAAATTTTATGAGGACTCTAGGATGCTGAATGTTTCATTTTTCAAAATTTTGGGCCGTTCTGAAGTGAATAGCTATTTTTGGTTGAATCGGCTTTTAAGCGATAGGTTAAGGATCCGATTAATAGTTGTCATATGACACTATGAATGGTTAAATGGGAAGGGGTAGAATAAAGAGTGTGTGTATGTTGAATGATGTTTAATGAGCAGGGTATTATTTGATTAGGTGATGCCGCTCGATGTAATCAGAGGTTGCGAGTTGCTTCGGCTATAAGCCAATGAGGTAAGGACAATGCGGTTCTAATATGCTAATTAATTGTTCGGTTAGCATGGCATGTTGATGACGATTATGCTAAATTCTTATTGTTATGATTGGACACCAGTAGTTATTGTGACCGGTATTCATTTATTGAATTATGCTGTTGAGGACTTAAGGTAGAATAAATTTCCTTAGTCTACCCCGTTGATGGAAATTAGTGAGGATAATGTGTGTCCTAGTATGTTATGATTTGATTAGCAAACATGGCGTTGGGGGT
The DNA here is from genome assembly GCA_033070095.1 of Escallonia herrerae. NCBI lineage: Eukaryota > Viridiplantae > Streptophyta > Magnoliopsida > Escalloniales > Escalloniaceae > Escallonia > Escallonia herrerae. Next base: position 35,274 of record JAVXUP010004121.1, on the reverse strand, counting down.
GATATTGTGTAGAGGTAATTACGTGGTTGTTGTGAAATGTCGACAATTATTAATAGTCGATAGCTCTCCTGTTTGAAAATACCATTGATAACTTGTGACAAACTTCTCCCAAGCCCATCCCATCATTGATGATGATGTTGTAGAGATTGTTGCGTTGTTGTTGTGAAATGTAGGCACTTATTGGTAATCGACATTTCTCTTATGTCAGAATACCGTTAAGGGCTTGTGGCAGACTTTCTCGAGTCCGCCCTGTTGATGATGTTACGTTGAACTCTTGTTGTTAGATTTGAACACCAGTTGATCTTTTGATCTGATATTCCTTGTTGAGTTGTGTTGTTTGAGGACATAAGGTATAATAATTTTTCCTTAGTTCATCCCGTTGATGAAGTCCTGTTGTTTGGCTGTCACGTGGTTTGGGAAAGCACTCTAGATGAGTTCCCTGCTTGTTGACAACGTCTCTTCTATTTACTTGAGACTGAGATGAACATCTCTTAAAAGGGGACATCAATATGAAAAGGATGGCCTTTGAATTATGATCACTGGCCAAGGAGGATGAATGTCGCTCGAGCAGAGTCTGTCGTGTCTGGTTGAGTCCAGTCGGCCGTGTCCAAGTTGTATTGCATTTGATTTTACTTTGGTGTTGATGATGTTAATGATTTGTATTTTAATTATGTTTATCTTTACAACCTTGGATTTTGGGTTCACTTGCATAGTCAGTCAGTCAGTCCTGTCCATGAGGAGGTGGCAGTAATGTTGTTATGTTGGGCCTTGAAGCCGCTTAGTCTAACGAAACAAAAATATCGTTTGACAATTATGCTGATGCCAAAAATTATTGGAACTCTTGATTCATTGCTATCGTTGAGATGACTATTATTCTTCCGAATCTCTTCAATCATTTGTACATGATACTCCACATGTTTTCTTTACTGAGCAATTTGTGCTCATTCTTTATGTTGTGTTGTGCAGGTTATAAGATTGACCAAGAGAAACCCTCTAGGAAGGGAAATGCGGTGAGCTAGAAAAGTTGAGCGAGGTGAGCCTATCTAGAAAGGATTAGACGAAGGTTAAACTACAAGGTATGTCGAGAGGAGCTACATGACTACAGTCATGTAGTAGGGTATAAAAATTCATATTGTTTAGAGACCTGAAAATCTTCCGCTGCGGTACGATGTATGTTTGTAAATTTTTTTTTTAAGGACGCATTTTGGAGCGTCTATTAATGATGTATGAATATGGGGATGTAGTTTCTCTATATTCAGCATAGAGTTGCGGTGTAATCGTGATAGAAACTCAACTTTGCTAATGTCACCAGGGTTGGGGATGTCATAGTTTAGTTTTTCCTCTCGACTACACCATTTGATTGGGGTGAATAAGGGGGCTGTTAATTCATGTATTATTCCACAATCTTCACAAAAGTTCTTAATTTCATTCCACGTGTACTCCCCACCTCTATCAGAGCTAAGGACTTTTATTTTCTTTTAGCTGGTTTTCAACTTCATTCTTTTATATCGTAAATTAACCAAACACTTCATCCTCGGTCTTGATTAGATAAAAGTAACAGTATTTAAAAAAAGGGAAAAGTGCATAAACCACCCTCGTGGTTTGGGTCAGTTGCAAAAAGACCCCTGCAGTTTCAAAAGTTGCAAGAAGATACATGTGGTCACAAAAGTGTTGCAACCAACGGTTTTCGTAACGAAATGAAAATATTGTCCAAAATACCCCTGCCAACAAAAGTCTCCAGCAGAGACCACCCCAGTCACACCATCGCCACTCCAGCCTGCCATTCATGGACACAAGCCCAAGCCCTCTCTCTCACAGCCACGCCGCCCCTACCACCATCACCCAGCCATGTCTGTCGTGTCCACAAGCCGAAGCAGTTCTCTCTCATCACCACCACAACTCCGCCTAATCGAAACCCGTCGCCGCCACTGCCCTCATCACCCCACCCCTAATTGCACATACTTAGATATAGGGTTTCAATCGCAAGGTGCGATTGAAACCCTAGATCTAAGTTTGGGCAAATTAGCAACATCAAAGTTTGTGAAACCCTAGATCTAAACCCAGATCTGATTTACCCCGAATTGCACAAAGTCAGATCTAGGGTTTCAATTGCACATTGCAATTTGAAAACCTAGATCTTACTTTGTGCGATAAGGGTTCGAATTTTCGGCGGCTGCACCGAAATTAATCTTAGCTTGTGCGAATTTTTGTACGATAAGTTTGGGCGATGATGGCGGCAGCGGGATTGGGTGGGGCTGATGGTGGCGCTGGTTGTGGCTGGTAAGCGAGATGGTGGCGGCGGGATTATGAAGGGCTTACATCGACGGCGCACGGTGACAGGGCTGCGGCAGCATAGACGCACAAGGTAGGGTGGTGGCAGAAATGAGGGGTGGTGGTGGATGGGGCTTGGTGAGAACGGTTAAGTTTTGGCTTGAAGGGCTGATGGCAGCAGGAGGTGGCGGCGGTTAGGGTTTAGGTGATTAGAGTAGGAAAGAAAATTAGGGTTTGGGAAGAGAAGAAGAAATAAAGGGCAACTTTGTCATTTCGTTGAATTAATCTCTACCAAACGCACTGTTGCTGTTAGTTTGAACGATTGTTTTGACGGATGCAACACATTTTAAACCTCAGGTGTCTTCTTGTAACTTTTGAAACTGTAGGGATCTTTTTGCAACTGACCCAAACAACGAGGGTGGTTTATGCACTTTTCCCTTTAAAAAATCATCTATAAAGTTACAAAATATTTATTGCCTGCTTTAGTGGGAGTTCGGTTTGAGTCACATACATCACTATATATAAAGTTCTAAAAGGCTTGTGTTTCTAGGGGCTGGTTTGTGAGGTTTCCTAGGTTTCTTTGCTTCTACACAAATTTTAGTATCTACATTTGCTTTTGAAATCAAGCTTAAATCCATCGGCATCTTGACCTTCCCATAGTTTACATATCCTAATCTTTCATGCCATTTCTCACTAGATTCAACATTTAAAACTAAAGGAGAACTTTCATTTGAATTAATCAAGATGCTTAGTTTAAACAGTCCATCACAACCATAACATTTTCCAACAAATACATTATTCCTAGTTATTACAACCTTATTAGACTCCACTACAACTTAGTATCCTTGTTGGACTAAGGATGATCCACTAATCAAATTTCATTTGACTTCCAGAACATGCCACACTTCATTAAGCGTTAGCATCTTTCCCGATGTCATCTTTAAATCAACTCTTCCAATTCCTATCACTTGTGCGGCTGTATCATTTCCTAGTGTCATGCTTCCTCCACTTATGTTCTGATAAGTTTTAAATAGTTCACGATCAAAGCAAACATGTACATTAGCACCCGAATCTAACCATCAGTCATTACTTTGATAACTATAATTCACTAAACAAGGATTAGGATCAAACCTAATAGGAGGTTCATCATCTAGCAACATGTTGACTTGATATATTTGGTTTCTACCATTTGGATTTGACTTCTCATTCCTTTTGTAAAAGAAATCTCAAGCTATATGATTAGTCCTTCTGCACATGTAACATGGTCTCTTCTTTCCTTTGCCCTTAACATCCTTTGCATTCTTGTGATTTGAAAGGTTTGTGGGTTTGTTTTTGTTGTATTGAGGAAAGCGATTGGCTAGGAAGTTGTTGTGGTGGGAGTTTCTTCGATGGAAATTATTGTTGCCTTGGGAGTTCCTCCTATTATTGTTTCTAAAGTTATTTCCCCGAGGCCTAAGGTGGTGTGGTGTGTTTGGAATTATATTATTTTCTACCAAATTAGCTTGGTTCGACGTTACTTCCTTATGTTTGATACTTTCCCTATTCTTTTCTTCTATCCTTAGGTAATTGAAGGCTTGGGTCAAAGTAAAGGTTCCATGTTTATGTCTAAGACATTTAGCAAAGTCGGACCAAGAGGGAGGAAATTTGTCTATGAGGCAAGACACTTTATAATCAACGCTAAACTTAGAGCCATTCTCCTCAACGACCCTTAAATGGTCTTAAAACTCATGAATTTGATTGCTAATTGCCTTTCCCTCGACCATAACAAACTTGTTAGATGTAAACGCATTAAAACGTTCTATACTGGCATCATCAATGCCATATTCACTTTGTAAGAGATTCCAAGTTCCTTAGCCCTTCTTGTAGCATGATAGACACCGTAAAGACGATCAGAAAAGGAACTTAGGATTCTATTATGGCAATGAAACTCAATTTGTTCCGGAGTATACCAAGCTCCCGACGTTGAATATTGTTTTCCTCTATTGCCGAGATGAATCCTAAAACGGTAAGCCAATATTTCATTTGTCTTTGCTATCTTTTAAAATTTTGTCCATTGAATTTTTTGGGTTTAAGGGTGTGGTTTCATCATAAGATGCCATAGGGATAGCTAAGGCTAAGAAAACTAAATGTGAGAACAAAAAGACTAAGTCTTAATACCTTATCTAAATGATTAACTAAAATATAAGTAGTAAAAATGAGCTAATAAAATTGACTAAAACTTTGTATTGAAAAGTCAAACGTTTTTTAAGGAATGTGAATACAGTGGCAGAACCACGTTGTGACAAGGGGCTGCATTAGCACCCCTGAACTTAAAAAAAAAAAAAAAATTTCTTTCCACTTCCTCTATCTCCATCACCCTCTCTCTCTCTGGCCAAATCTCTCACCCACTGACCCACTCACTCTTGCATCCTTCTCTGGCCCACAAGCGACGGTCGGATGGCGACATAGCACAGAGGGTCTCTCTGGCTCTCTCTCTCCCTCTCTCTCCTCCTCGAATCAAGATGGCCAAGAGAAGATCGACAAAGTTTCTTCCCTCTGTTCCAGATTCGAGAGAAGACTAGCAACGGCGTGTGATCGGCGAGGTGGCAACGACGGCGAGTGACCAACGAAGACTCCACAGCCACTGGCCAACATCCCTTTGCCAGCTATATCGACAAGGACTCCACCACCGGCAAACCCTGTCTTTTGTCATTTCGCCATTTCAGTACTTATTTTCCCTTCTTTTCCTGATTTCTTCCTTTTGCTCCTGCTAACTTTCATCCTTTTGCTCCTTCTAACTTTCATGCTCACATAATTGTCTTCTTCAAAATGAAATGCTATGATTATATGTTGTTTTTCTATTTAGTGAAACCGTTTTTTCTTTTTCTCTCTGTTTTTTTTTTTTTTGGTTACAAGAAGGAAAACATGTTTGGTTAGTCATGTGAATCTAGCACTGATCTTGTAAATTGTTGTAGATGATACTAATAATAATAATCTTTAATGAGATTGGTTTGATATGGTTAGCGATGAGCCGGGGTCTGGGTTTGAATGCACACCAATTGTTTGATGAAATTGTTAGACTTGTCTAAAGGCAAGAGCAGTAGTTATATTATTAGTAGTAGTGCCTTCTTATTATTAACTGCCTTTGTTTGTTTGCATATGATCTAATGTTGACATTTCTTTATGAGCTACCATTGTACTATATAGACTTTGAAGTTGGTAATTATAAGATTTTATTTATTATGTTTTGAACTACTTTGAGAGGATATTGGTAATTAGAGTAATTGATATTAAGAACTGAAATATTTTGCATTGATAGTGTTTAAAAAAGTAAAAGTATAAGACTCAATCTGAAAAAGTTGCTTAAAATGGAAACGAAAATGATAAACATACACAAACGTCACGAAAATAGTATATTTTTTGCACCCCCTAGAGTGGAATCCTGGTTCCGCCACTGTGTGAACAGTAACATGAGCAATAATATTCAAGAATATGAACAGTACGTTAACGTGAACAGTAATGGTTATAAAGCATAAATAGTACGTGAACAATATTTAAAAAACAAGAACAATAACACTAAGTTAATAAATCTTAGTCCAAAATTGCACAACCAACTTAAACAATAAAATTGTAAACTCAATTTATGAAACATATAGAAATCAAAGTTATACTAAAGCCACAATGAATGAAACATATAACAAATGCATAAAAATAGATATTCCAGGCATAATGGTTGTACACAAAGAACTAAAGTCTAGGAAGTCCAAGAGCCCTGACATGAGAAACAAACGAATTCTTATGGATAGGTTTAGTTAAAGGGCCTGCAACCGTTTGACTTGTAAAAATGTGCTCTAGTACCATTTCCCTTTACGCCACGGCCTCTCGAATGAAGTTATAATTGATATCAATGTGTTTGGTTCTACCGTGATACTTACGGTCTTTTGAATAGTCAAGGGTTGCCATACTATCACAATGAATTGTCACTGGGTCCAATGCACTCATGATAAATCCAAGGTGCTGTAGGAAGCTTCGTAACCAAATCGCCTCCTGACTCGCTGCTGAACATGCTACGAACTTTGCTTCCATGGCCGATAGTGCTACGCATATTTTTTTTGTTGCTCCTCCAAGAGATGATGCCATTATTTAGCAGGAACACATTCCCTGATGTCGATTAATGCTCACAAGGTCACCACCCCAGTCAGCATCACTGAAACCTTTAAGGCATAAATTCGAACCCTGATAGCATAACCCATAACTCAAGTGTAATACCCCAAACTTTCGGAGTGGGTTAAAATGACTATCTGAGACCCAAAAAATAAACGGGCGTTAAATTTGAGTAATTCTCAGGTATTAGTAGATTGTTCAAGCTTAAAAGAATTTTGAGACAAAAATGTAATTTTCAAAAGTTTTGGGGTCTTTTTATTAATATGTAAAGTGTGGGGTTATTTATGTAATTTTTTAGAGTTTGCCACCTCCTAATAGCTTAAATGACTAAGCTAGATAAATAATTTAATAGAGTTAATTACGCCATTGACCATTGAACTATTAGGCATATTTTATTTTGACCACTAGACTTAAAATTGTGTCAAAGTGACCACTGATTTTTAAATTTTGTCCAAATAAGTTCATCTGTTAGGTTCCGTCAAGAACAAATCTGTTAAGTTTCAAATTTGAAGGGTAAAATGTCGTCACTCTAGCTGTCCTTCGTTTCTTCAGAGACACATATCATCTCCTCTTTCTTTGTCCTTCCATCTTCTTCTATTTTTAGAGGGAGATCGTTATTCCTTTACTCGAATCAAGTAAAATTTGTCACTTTTCCTGTTCTTCGTTTCTTCAGAGACACACATCGTCTCCTCTTTCTCTGTCCTTCCATCTTCTTTGATTTTCAGAGGGAGATCGTTGTTTCCTTTACTTGAATCAAGTAAAGTCCACGGAGATAAAAGATTGCAATGGCGTGGGTTCTTAGAGAAGAGGGTACCCATCTTGAAACACACGATCTTTACGGTAAGTTTTTCTATACATTCTTTAGATTTAGTGAAATGTTTTTTAAATCGACACGAATCCTGATGTAGCCACCCACACAATCATGATCCATGAAATAATGTTGTTTACACAGATTCCCAAATAATTTGCTGTTATGTTAATTAAATTGAAAATTTTCTTATTTGTTTATGGGCTTGGGAATAACAATTTGCTGTTCGAAATTACTATAATATGCACTTTATAACGTGAAAATGGAGTATTAATTAGTAAATATCTTATAAACAGGAACGTCAGTAGACTTCTTTACAATTGAGTTGCACAGTGGTGGAGAGTTTGTTTACATGCCAAAGAGGCACTACATTGATGGCCTTGTTAATTGTTTCGATTACTGTGAGTGTGATAAGATGTCAATGCATGAAGTGGATGAAATGTTAAAGGAGTTCGGTTATGGGCATGAGGTGATGTTTTATTATTACAGGGTTCCTGGGATGAGCCTTGACAATGGGTTGAGGGGTCTAGGGGTGATGATGATATCAGGGAACTAATAAGAGTTATAACTGAGAAAAAGGTTAATGTTGTAGAAATCTATGTTGAGCATGGAAGTGCATCACTGGAGGAGTATTTTGTACCTCCACCTGTAACTGGTTCATCAGTTGTAATTGAGGAGATTGATTTAGGTGATGAACATCCATTAGGCACTCAGGATGACCTGGATGCATCATACTATGAGAACAATAAGTTTACCCAGCTTCTTCTTCCCCCATGTGAAACTGAACATCCCAATGAGCAAGAGTTACACACTGTTTACAGCAACTTAGAGCATGAGCATGTAAACACTGATCATAATGAAAGTGGGCATGGGAATGAGAGTGAGCATGTGAACACTGATCAGATTGGGAGTGGGCATGTGAATGAGAGTGGGCATGTGAACACTGATCAGATTGAGAGTGGGCATGGGAATGAGAGTGAGCATGATAGTGACTCAGATGACTCACATTACTGCCCTCCTAATGATTTATATGATAGTGAGTATGAGGTTAAGGAAGATATAGATCTTTACCATGCAAATGTAGATGCATGTGAAGATTGGAATGACATGGCCATTAGGGATCAAGCAGTACTACAATCTGAGGAACAAGAAAGGACATCAGATTATGATGACTCTGATGAACTAAGGAGTTTGACAAGTATGTTTGAGGATGAAGTTGACAAAGATAAGAGGAATTGTGTTCAGTTTAACCCTGAAGTAGACATGAGCAGGCCCAAATTTAGTATAGGTCAGTTGTTTGCTAATGCAGGTGTCTTGAAGCAAGCTATCAGAGAACATGCTATCCTGACTAGAAGAAACATAAAATTGTACACAAATGAAAAAGAAAGGGTTAGAGAAAAGTGTTATGAGAGTCCACAGTGTGATTGGGTTTTATATGCTTCCAAGCTTGCTGAGAAAGATAGCTTAATTGTTAAGACATATCATAAAGAGCACATTTACCCACAGGTAAACTATAACCAACATATCAAAGCTGATTGGATATCCCAAAAATACCTGGAGAAGTTCAGATCAAACCCCACATGGCCACTTGAGTCAATAAGAGAAACTATTAGGACAGATTTGGAAGCTGGTGTTTCTAGAAGTAAAGCTTACAGAGCAAAAAGGAAGGCATCAGAAATGATTGATGGCAATTATAGGGAGCAATTTAATTGTTTATGGGACTATTATAATGAGGTGACCAAGTGCAATCCAGGGACCATTGCACTTATAAAGCTGTGTGAGCCAATAGTTGGAGAAGAATTCCCTAGGTTTTTAAGGTTGTACATGTGTTTGGGCCCTCTAAAGAATGGGTTTAAGACAGGGTGTAAGAAAATTGTGGGGCTTGATGGGTGCTTTTTAAAAGGTCCTTTCCCAGGACAACTGTTGACAGCAGTGGGTATTGACCCTGATAATGGCATGTACCCCTTTGCATGGGCAGTGGTTGAGGCAGAAAACATGCTCTCTTGGGAATGGTTCATCAACCTTTTAAAAGAAGACTTACAGATTGAGGACCAAAATGAATGGACTTTCATTTCAGACCAACAAAAGGTAGTAATCAACCATTAACTATCTTTCTCAACTTATTTTCTATTTAATATTTTCCACTAACTTGTTTACTTTATTTAATCATTTTTTTAGGGTTTACTGTCAGCACTAGAAATAGTTCTACCTCTGTGTGAACAGAGGTATTGTGTCATGCACATGTACAAAAATTTTAAGAAGCAGTTTATGAGTTTAGATCTTAAGAATGCCATGTGGAATGCTGCAAAGGCTCCCAATGCCATATACTTTGGCAGATGCATGCAACAGATAAAAGAAGACTGTGTAGGTGCTTATGAATACTTAGCTAAGATCCCACCCTCTTATTGGTCTAGATCTCACTTCTCACTGAAGACCAGGTGTGATTTATTGCTAAATAACTACTGTGAGGTGTTTAATGGGGCCATTCGCAATGCTAGGGATAAACCTATAATTACATGCCTTGAGAACATTAGAAATTAAGTAATGCAAAGAATTGTGAAGAAGAGAAAAGAGATGGAAAAGTGGGATGGTTTGTTGTGTCCCAAGATTCAGGCTAAGTTAGAGAAGTTGAAGTTGAAGTCTTGCCACTATAATTGTGCTTGGAATGGCGGCAGTCTATATAGTGTGAGGGTTGCAAGTAGGGAAGGTTATGTGGTTGACCTGCACAACAAGACTTGCAGCTGCAGAAAATGGGATTTATGTGGAATTCCATGTGCACATACAATTTCAGCCATTTACAATGACATGGCTAATGGAGGGAATGGGGGTGAACCTGAGCAGTGGGTTGATGAGTGTTTTAGGGTTGAGACTTTTAAGAAAGTCTATGACTACTTAGTGAACCCCCTTAGTGGTCCCAACCTTTGGGAACCAACAAACAATGGGACCATTCTTCCACCTACATATCATAAGCAACCTGGTAGGCCTAAGAAGCTAAGAAGGAAGGATTGGGATGAGGTCACACAGTCTAAGAGGGGTCTACCTGATGGGGCTGGAAAATCAGGAAGAAAGGGAACACTTATCACCTGTAGCAAATGTGGCAATGCTGGGCACAACAGTAGGGGTTGCAGGGGGCAAGGGTGTCAACCGAAGACAAGAGAACCTAAGAAGGGGAATCGAGGTCGGGGCAAGGTCACAGGGAAGGTGACAGCTACAGGTCGTCATAACACTGGGAAGGCAGGATGCACTACACAAAGAGAATGCAACCTAAGAAGAAGAAGGTGACAGATCCAAACCCCAAATGTTGGCTACAACCTGAAGCTGGAAGGAAGAAATATCTAGTGAGTTTGAACCTATTTCTTATTAGCCATCTACATTTTGTATGTGAATTACTTATTCATTAGTTATTTTATGATTTACAGGTGAGGAGAAAAAATGCAACTTCTGGCCAACAATGTACAACAGGAGGTGCAAGTACAGCAACTTCAAGCCAAGGAGCAAGACCTACAACAAGACAATCAATTAGGAGATAACTTGTGTACATGGGAAGACTAAAGCCTTTTGTGGATAGCTCTTGTGAACATTATGTTGATACAAACAGCTTTTTGCTTTAGCTGTAGCTTTTTGATTTAGGAAGCATGTTGGGATAAATGGAGTCTTATGTGGATAACTTATAGCTTTTATGGACATAGTATTCTACAGCCTTTTGTTTTATAGCTGTAGGTAGGCAGATTTGTCCTTAGAATAATATTGATGTTATGTTGGTAAAGAAGCATTGACAAATGCCATTTTGAAATAGAAGCAATTATAGTCAACAATATCCATACGTTACAGCTTCCATTATATTCTTTCCATTACAGCTGCTTCCATTACATTTTTTTTCCATTACATCCCAATCAAGCACAAACAAACTGTTAAGCAGATCACACTCTAACATCCATTACATGCACAGCCCTTTCCATTACATTACATTAAAAACACTAACATTACAAAGAACACAGGTCCCCAAACACAAATTTTTGCCTAGATCACAACTCTCCAATCTCCAAAAGCAAACTGTTGTTTGCGGTTCTTTTTGACTTGAAGTTCATTACAAAGAACACCCATGAGCACAACAAGACAAACCACAATATCTTTTCCTTCCATTGATAGCTTCTCAATTTCTTCTCATATGTCACCAATTGCTCCTGTTTCCCTTCAATTTGCACCTTAAGCCTTTGAACCTCCTCAGCATTTCCATTGATCCTTCGTAGCAGTCCAGGTATGACTTGCACAGCCCTTTCACACATGGGTGGATCAATCTAAAAGAAATACTCACAAGGATCTTCATTTTCAGCTCCGCAAGCCATGAATCTTCTTCCTGGATTTTTTTGGGGTCCATGATGTCTTTATTATTGGACTCTTTCAACAGTAGCAACCCATGAAAGGAGGAGTGGATTGGGTTTTTTTTTTCTTTTTGTTTGCTGTGGAAGAAGAAGTAGAATGTCTTGTGATGTGGAAGAAGAGGAGGGAAAAAGAGATGAGATGCTGGGCGGGAAAGACTTATGGAGGGAAAGAAAAATGGAGGGAAAGAAGAGAAGAAGAGGGGAAGATAATAGGCAAATTGACGTGGTTACCCCTCACTAAAGGGAGTTAACAGAACGCCGGTAAGCTCTATTGAACGGAATGACCTTATTTGGACAAAATTTAAAAATTAGTGGTCACTTTGACACAATTTTAAGTCCAGTGGTCAAAATGAAATATGCCTAATAGTTCAATGGTCAATGGCGTAATTAACTCAATTTAATAAGGGATGGGATAAGGACTTCAGTTGAAGAAAGAAAGAATAAGTGAAAGAAGAAAAAAGGAAAGGATAAATTTTCCATTTTTGGGAGGCAGAACAGGGGCCGTGGAGGGGGGAAGAAAAACAAGGATAAAAGAGGAAGATTCAAGCCACTCTCGACGAGTAAACCCCACCAAATCTCTAGTATGCATACCCTAGTGTGTGTTTGTGGTGTTTATATGTAGGTTTCGTAACTGTGAAGTGCATGGGGAAGCCATGAACATGGCTGTGAAGATAAGTTTTCTGGGAGTTTTATGTTTCAGGTGTGGGATTTGTGGAAGATTATGTTATGGTTAAGGATTAGAGAAGGAAATAAGTTGTTTTAAGAATTAAAGAAATGATTTTGGTGTGTTGTATGGGTAGTCGAGACCGAGAGGTATGAGTGGAGTATCAAGGTATGCGTGTAATAGGTGTGTTCTTGTGTGTGTTTATATTAAGGTAAGGTGGTGGGGGTGTACTTATGTGTCTAAATTGTGTTAAGATATGTTTTTTTTATGAAGTTAATCTTATGTAGGTGTGTTTAATAGGTGTAGTAGGTGTAGTGAATGTGGTGTGCGAATGAGTGTGTGGAATTGATTTTGACAGAGGGGGAGAGGTTGAAGAAAGTAGGTGTAAATAAGGTGAATTAGTATGTGTTTGATCATGAATAGTAATTGAAATTGTCACTAAAGATGGACAATTGATTTAGGTAGTTTTCACAAATTTTTATAAATAGCTAGGATAAAAATTAGGCAAAGTCCAAAACTGTTACCCTCAATATTTTTACAATACGTACGCTCTGAAATTTTTCGGGAAAAATATAGTTTTCGCGAAGGGCGATGAATTAGGAGAAATTCTAGATTTAATTAGCATACCAAACCAAGTTATTTTAATCTAAAAATTCTAAAAAAATATTATTTTATTGAAATGATTCATAAAAAATTTCATACTATTCAGAGACCGATAAATATTTTTAGCCGAACAAATTTTTAAGCACTCGGTCCGGAGGTTCGAATTTTCAGGTAAAATTTTTTAAAATATTTTTTAGTCCAAAAATGGTTTTAGCATGTTTAAAATAGTATTTTAAGATATTTTTAGGATTTTTCCCGGGGCTGGAAACCCCCGGGGGTATTTTGGTAATTTGCCACCCTCGAGGGGGTATTTTGGTAATTTTACCTATAAAAGGTATTTTGAGATAAATTTGTATGAAGTAAGGTTATTTTAGTGGGTTTACTCACGGAAAGGCCATTTTGGTGATTTGAGTATAAGAGGGGCATTTTGGTAATGTTACACCCTAGGGGCACTTTGATAGTTTTACATCTTGCTGAGGGAGGTTCATTTTGGGAGCATGTATGAGTTATTATTAAGTTATAATATTGTACTATAGGCTGTGTTCTAATAATTTGATTATTCCGTTTAGGTCAAGCAACAAACTTTCCGGTTAAATAGCTTAGCTTCTGATCCGGGTAAGGGATTCTATCTGAACCATTGGTAAGGATTTTCGTCTGAACCCTTATTTTGACAACTTGTACTTGTAAGTACTCCTTGATTTACTTATGAATAATGTCAAACTCTGAAGTGTGTACTGATATCAGTATATTATTGCCCAGAAAACTCCAAGATTGAACCTGAATTGATTATTTGAAAATCTTGTGATGCTCGCCTGTTATTGCATGCTGAGCAAATTTGATAATTGTTTGTGTTCGTTCCTCTGAATTGTTGTGCCTAAATTCGATAATTATCCGCAATTGCTTTTGCTGTTTATTTGTGATTTTTCTTCTGAAATTCCGAATGATGTCTTATTTCAGTATGTTTATTGTTATTGAAATTCGAATTAATTTCGGTGATTTGAGCTTATGTTATTGCTCATTGATATTGTTAATTTTGTGTTGACCTGGGAATCTGTTATGTGGGGTGGCATTATAAGGCTGGTCTCAATCCTTCTTGGAATGCAGGCTAGTACTCAGTTGGACTAGTAATTATTCTGGTACATCATGCATGTGTACATCTGTACGTTGCTTAAATAGCATTGTTTCTGCCCAAGGTCAACGTCTCTGAATCTATTCACATTGTAACTGACAATGACTGTTTTGAAAATGATGCTCAAAGGAAGGTCTTGGTATCTGAATGAAAAGAATTGAGTTGAAACTCTTCCCCTTAATATGATCAAACTGTTTATGATTATTTACCCTTTCCCCTATGGCTTTTGAAGTATCTGCATTTGTTTTGAAACCTTTGCAAAATCATCATTTATATTTGAAAATGATGACTTTGAATAGATCTTTAAATGTTTATTTTGGTATTTATTTCTGATTGCTTTCAATAATTTTTAAATCATTAATTTTTGATTGTTTGAAGTGTTTTGGGAAACCATCGTTGGTTGGATTCTTTGGAATCGTTTTGTAATTCTTTTGGTAGTCCTTGTACGACCTTACTGAGCTCTCAAAAGCTCATCCTTCCTTTGATTCCCTTCTACATGTAACGGTTAGCTATAGAATGCTTGGGAATTGGTTTAAAGTCTAAGTGAGATTTTGATGAGCCCATCACCATTGTATAGTAAGACCCCTGCGCGGGTCGGTACTATTAATTGTTTCTTAGGAATTTATATTACAAAGAACCTAAGCTGTAGTAGTTTAAGCTAAGCAATTTGTAATCTAGTATTTTGAGAAATTAGAGTTGATGCTAAATTAGATGATTGGAATATGTGTTAATGAACAGGTCTAACAGGTATGATGTGATCCGGTAGGTTAACGACCCTGAAGTTTGGTGCGGCAGAGCTCTGGATTTCTGGGGATGTTACACCAAGATCCCACTAAGATAGCGCAATATCCTTTTGACTACTTACTAGTGGTACTACCAGGATTTGATTGATGTCAGCTAACTTGCCCAACATCATAGTGAAAATTAGGTCAAATACACACCATAGCCTACATAAGGTACATGTGCCATCTTCTCCTTTTTCTTTAAGAGTCTTAGGGCATCGCTATAGTGTATATTTAAGGTGTCTTGTTATCTGAGTCATAATTTAGTAGAAATCATAAGCCACCTCACTTTAGCAAGTGCAGAGACCCTGATTATGGATTGTCCAATTCCTAAAAATACCATTAAGAGAAAGGTTATTTACGAAAATATGAACTTTTGAACTGTGAAGGGCTTCTCATCCAAGCCCTTGTGGTACAAACTTAGACTCACAAAGCCCTATGTAAACTTGTAGCTATGATTGCAATCAAGGTCCACCTAGATGCAACATGTGTAATGCACCACTGAGCCCACCTCCCTTCCTCATACTCCCACTGACTTCCACTGCCACCACAGTAAGACTTCACCATCCCCACACACCCCACCTCGTGTGTCTCCTATACAAACACACGTGCATGTCCACAACTTATCTCGCGCGTGCAAACCTCCCCCCCACTCACCCATTGACACATCAGACATAGTCGCACATAGTATTTTGTAGGTCTCATTTGATCATCGTTACATTACTTAGCGGTCTCCTTATTATGATGTGGATGGCTGAAGATCTGTTGGAGAAATAGGAGCTCGTGTGCGTGTGAGACAAAATGAGATGATTAGTTACTGATTCTAATCGTAAAATTTGCATGTAAGGTTAGGAAAATAAAATGAGACCTACAAAGTATGGTCTTGGTGTTGGCTTTGAACTTAGTCACCATCTTTTTGACCAAAATTTTCAAGTTGGTGTTGGTTTGAATTTAGTCACCACATTTTTCACCTAAGTTTTCAAGATAGATTTCTTTCCCCGCGATGAAAAATCAATTCTATGAATTTAAGATATGACTTTGTCAATTTACATCATATGTAGGAGATGAACATAAATGGTTCTAAAGTTAGCTTAGCGATACTATTCATATAGAGGCTTGATATATATATATATATATATATATATATATATATATATATATATATATATATATATATATATATATATATATATATATATATATATATATATATATATATATATATTGAGAAAACAGAACAAATTTTATTTAACTAAATGGTAGTAACTTGAGTCAAACATCGTGGGCTGACTCTCCACTAGTATCAAGGTTTAGGAGGGTAGACAAAATAATCGGCTCATGACGCCATATTTGGTAGTTTTGTTGATTTCACGCCTGCGCCATGTGATCAGCGTAAAAGTTGGTTTTCCAGTAGGAATGGGAAACTTTCACCTGCCAATTCCTTTTAAGGAGTTCCCTGCAGTCATTGACCAAAGTTTCCAAAAAAAAAAAAAGGGAAGGGGGTGAGTAAGATTTTAGTAAAATGACAACATTTTGATCATCAACATATAGCATGATGTTTCTATAGTCACTGTTCCGAGCTAGAGTTAACCCATCACGGACCGTCCACCATTAAGCAGTGTGGGTGTTTGAATTGCGCAGATGTTGAAAGTAGCTAATAATCCATTTGCTTGCAGTGATCCCTGATTATTTTTGCAGCATCTGTATTGTGTAGGTTTAGTTTTACGCTACCATCAGTATTGATCTTGACCTAATGTTCAGGCAAATTTGTCCATATTATTTGAATGATTGTTTTAGGATGATTTGGCCGATTGTTACGATAGGTGAAGAAGAGGTAGTCTCGGGTGCAGGTCCTAGCTTCTTTTATGATTTGCAAAGTCGTTGGGAAAGTTGAATTGAGGATGACCAGCTTGTTTTTATGGTGCCAGATTAGAGACAATTGGAAGGGAAATAAAGAGTTCTAAGGGGTTTTTCACAGGCTAGCAACCTGGTTGGATAAAGTGTTGAGTTTACACTAGTTGTGAAGTGGTCTGGTTAGTTGTCTTGGAATGATGGTTTCGGGGTTTAAAGTATTCTAGATGATCAGGATTTTGGGGCAGGTTCAAAGACATTCGCGGTTTCCACATCTAGGGGGCAAGATTTATCAATAATCTATTAAAGTTTAGCACGCGCTGGAAATGCGTAGGGGGCACATTTCCAAAGAAAACTTTGTATACGAAGCAGGCAAGGCGCTTCCCATATTCATAACCAAGTGTCGTTTGGGTTTATAGGACTTTTTAGGAGAGTGTTATAGGCAGATTTGACCTTGTAATACCTGTTATGGTACGACCAAAAGATGATATCTTGTTTTTCATGGAATAAGGGGAGGGGGATAGCCAAGATCATGTCAATGATCCCATCTGGGAGTAAGGTTTGGAGTTTTTCAATTTCCAGTCACGATCCTTGAGGATATCTACTATTTTGAGGTGTTCCACTTTGATATGTATCGGTCCTATGAAAAGATTATGTAGAGTACTTGCCGGGTGCCAATCATGGTACCCGAAAGTGATAGAAGCCCCGATACCAATTTGCCAACATGTTATTTTGGTGATCTTATCCCGGGCTTTGATTACATGGTGCCAGAACAGGGTTCTAATTGGTTTTCTTTTGGCAAGCCATATAGTGTCATTAGGATGGTATTTATCTTTTATGATTTAGGACCATAAGGTCTGAGGTTGTTTCCAAAGACACCAAACCAATTTCACAAACATAGCATGATTTTCAACATGGGTCTGGAAGATACCCAAATCCCCAGTCACTTTAGGGCTGGTTATCGTTTTCCAATTTACGGTCTACCATATTTTCCCATTGTTTTTTTTTGGCCCAAAGAAAATTTCTAATGATGGAATCCATTTTGTCAGCCTTAATTTTTGGAATCATGAAAGCTTGCATCGAGTAGGTAGGGATGTCACCGAGAACAAATTTAGCATGGTAGTGTAGCCAGTAAAGGACCAGGGAGTGAGAATTCCAAGTGCACAACTTGTTTCTTATTTGTTCAGTCAAGAACAAAGTCTTGTGTTTTTTGGCAAGCATGAGTTAAGTTTGCACCTAAGTATTTATCGAACTTATCGATAGCCGAAATGTCAATGGCACAACACACAAAGCTTCGAATGTTAGTTGGGTGACGCGGGGGTGGGGGTGGGGGGGTTGGATAAAAAGGATTTTAGATTTAGCAACACAAATGTTCAGGCCCGTGTTAGTGCTAAAGAGATTAAACACATTTAAGAAGTGCATAAAGTTTTTCTTAGAGGCACGACCAAAGGGAAGAATGTCAACTGCAAACATTAGATAAGATGTTGTCATTCCTGAATGACCATTTTTGATAGGTTTAAGGTAATTCTCCTCTACCACAGCTGAGAGGCCGATCGACAGCTCGTTAAGGCAGAAAATAAATAGGTAGGGTGATAGGGGATCTTCCTATCTGAGGCCACAGGTCAGTGAGGAAAATGTCAAACAGTGTCCTTTCCAAAAGATTAAATATTGAACAGACAAAACACAGTGCATATTTAGGTTAATTAGGGTTTTGGGGAGGGCCGTCTTAATTAGTCTTAAAGAGGAAATTCCAGTTGATTCGATCATAAGCTTTTTCCAGATGCAATTTTATCATGAATATACCTCTTTTCCCTTTCTCGCGGCAAATGTTGTGAAGGATCTCATTGGCTATAATGACATTATCGGCCACTCGTCTCCCATGGAGGAAGCTAGTGTGATTTGAGTGAATGATGGTATCAAAGATGCGTTTGAGACGGTTGACAAGAATGCAAGACATAACCTTGTAAATGGTGTTAAACTTATAATTAAGCCTAAAGTGAGAGACCGTCTCTGGGTGGGGGAGACTTAGGGATTATAACTACGTAGGTTTTGCTTAGTGTAAGAATCATTTTTTCATTTCGGAAGCATAGCTTGACCATGTTGATGATGTCATTCCCAAAAATATCTCGATAATTCTGGAAGACCCTTGGGTGGAAGCCATTCAGGCTTGGAGCTTTGTTCAGACCTATGTCAGAGAGCGCCTTTTTGATTTCAACTTCAATTGGAGGGCTCACAAGGATTATGTAATTTTGATCGGTTATATAATCAAGCGAAATGTTCCAATTACTCTGATTAGGTGTATCGAGTTAGCCATGTAAAGATTTTTTATATGCCTAGAGAACACCTCACGGATTTCCATTTTGTTAGAGGTCCATATATTTTGGTCAGTTTGGGCTTGATGATTCACATACTATGTGATTGCTTGAACTCTTCACCTACTTCTCCTTGCATTATAAAGAAGCATATGCAAAAGGATTCTGCAGAGTTAGAACCAACCCTTTTAGCCATTAAGAGCTAAAGGCAGTGATGTACTGTGAGTTAGACACAGAGAGCTAAAGAGAATGGAAATCATTTAAAGTTTTGTGGTTTAAATGCTAGAGTGTCAAGTGCTTTGTTACATCACTAATATGTGAGAGAAACTACAGGGTGTTTTTATTCACTATGAGGAAAATAACGAGGTGACTTTCGTATATTTGAGAACTGCGTTTCAGTGACTAGGGTAACCTCTATACTTTATAGTGTAACATCCTCCTTGTCGTTCCACTGTGGACGTTATAAGAGGCCGAACCACATTACATATCTGTGTTTATATTTTCATGTGAGACAGTATTTATATTTTCTCATTTTCTTATTGTACTAGTTGTAGGGCTTAAGTCCCAACAGTTTTCAATCAGTGATTCCAATTCTTCTATGGTCATGTTTGCCTTCCACAATCGTTCAAAATCCGGATTCATTCAAAGAAAGTTGGCAATTGAGTAGGGATTAGAAAAGAGCCACTCATGTTTCTTGTCGCATTACTAAAAAAGTACTCGAGATTTATGGTTAAATTTTATAAATAGGAAGGACTTCGGAGAACAATTCATTTCAAACAATTGGAAGATCCAATCAAAGAAGTAGTTAAGTCAATCAATCCCGTGTTTGAAATTTTCCCTCAATAAATCATGATGCTCAAATTCTACTCTTGAGTGCTCCTTTGGTTCCACTGAAATTTCTCTGTTAGCTTTTCGAAAATTCTAAAGATAGATTTCACTACATGCAAATACTAGATAAATTGATTCCAAAAAACAATAATAAATAAAGCAAGTATTATTTGACAAGTCAAGTTAGGAATAAGAACGATAAATAAAATTAACATTTATAATATAAAATTTCACAAAAAATCAACTAGCTAAAATCCAATAAAACAGACAGAATATTAGTTGATGAGTTTGGATGGCCAACCGAGGATTGTTTTCTTATATTCCCGTTAAGAAATACCTAGCTGAGGACTCTTGCTTTTGTTCTCCACCCTGGAATCTACATCTAGAGATGTCAAATGGGCCGGCCCGGCCCAAGCCCAACGGGTCTCCAATGAAACGGGTCGGGTCCGGGCCTGATGATTGCAAAAGGGTCGGGCCAAAAATCTGGGATATATGGGCCCAGTCCAAGCCCTGGCCCTAGGCCCAATATTTAGGGCCGGGCTTGGGCCAGGCCCGGGCCCAAAATTTTTGTTGTTGTTCCCAACTACTTATTATTTAACTGGATCGATGGCCAACAAGAATACATCAAATTTGCCTATTATATGGTAATGTAGTTCATGAAGCATATGCATAAAAGTTGCCTACCGCTTCTTTATTTTTATTTCTTACCCTGTCTAATGTATGCTTGAATCTTCAGGTGGATCACTTATGTCTGGATTTTCAAATTCTTTTCCTTTGTATTTTGTGGTAAGACAACTGACTCGTAGAAGAACTTTTACTACGAGTAGGCAGTCTTGGCTCATGAGCTAGGTCACCTTAAATGTGATCATGGTGTATGGCTGACATTTGCAAATATTCTCACATTTGGAGCCTATACTATACCTGGTAGGTCATTTTGAGTCGTATAGGTGAATCTATTATAATAGTTTTGCTTAATAACTTTATTGTGCTAAATGATGGAACATTTATCGTTTTGACTAGAGAGAGAAATTTATTGAGTCTACTTTTTGATGGTTCTTGTGAAAGAGATTATATAGGTTTTGAGATAGGCCCATAGTAGAGAAACAACTTCGTCAAAATTTTTGAGTATTTGAGTATACTATAGACTGTTTAAGCACAGCTTTAGACACATACATAGGTTATTTGCTTCGTTGCTTGGGGTCACTTAATTGACATGTAGCAGATGCTGTGTAAGTTGGTGTTAGTATAATGAGTAAATTTTGGTTGGCACGACTAGTCATGATTAATTTCACAAGTTCCTGTCAAGCTAATTATACTTAAAAACAAATCTTCTGAAGAGCTCTACAAATTGAAACTCCTAGTCTTAAGAATTTTCTGATGGATAACCCATTTAATTGTTTGCTCCAATATTGTGGAGTAGTTTGTAGCATTCTCAGCCACAGCTTGTATCTGTTCGAAATGGCTATCTAGGAAATGAGTTTAATTTTTGTGTGTTTGGGCCATAATTGGGCCTAAAAATGGGCCAGAATTGGGCTTTTTCGGGCCAGGCCCGGGCCTTCCTTTTGAAAACTCCGACCTGGTCCAAGTCCAGGCTCAAAGCCCTATTTTTGCAAGCCACTACCGTTCACAAGAGGGCCGGGCCAGCCCGGACTTTTTTCGGGCCAGGCCGGACCGCGGGCCGGCGGCCGCTCGGCACATTTGACATCTCTATCTACATCCGCACAGCACCATTACTGTCAAGACCAAAGAAGCTTTCTTTTCGGTAAAGCCAAAAGGGAGAAAATGTCAACTTTAACTAACATTTTGGTCATAGATAAATTTTATATTCCTGCCTCTAGCTACCGTCATTAATAAAGGAACAATCACAACTGAGCCGCACGACGTCTCAGTTTACTTGGAAAAGAAATCAAGGTCCTCCAAGTTCAGCATGCCTGCCAAAGACAAGTCATCCCATTCCCATAAGCCTGTATCCCGACTTCCTTCAATCCAGAATGTTTGCTCTTCCCAAGCATCCTGCTAAAAATGTCCAAAAGCAACACTCAGTACCCGTTTTAAGGGGTTCAAAAATTAGGCGAATTATGTGTCCTACCCCGCTTTGGTCCTTATATTTAGTTATTATGCAGAGAGGACATAACATAACTCTTATAGGTGTTCCATTTCACTCAAACTCTGAAAGAAGTTATAAACAAACATTGTAATGTAGTTAAAGCATGATATAATATTGTACCACCCGAGAGGAAGAAAATTAGTTGGAAGGATCGAAAAATAGTCACGCGCTCTGAATGGTAAAGTTGCACCATGATGGCTTCAAGATCACATGTTGTTGCCCCCCCCCCCCCCCCCCCTTCCATAATATTCGAGAAGTTCAGTGAATAAGAAGAATAATCTTCAGTTCTACAATTCGAGTCCCAAGATTCCAGGTTCTGTTCCAGATTAATAAGAGTGATTGAAGTCTGATTTGCATATATTATGGATAGGCTAACACCACAAAAATATGAAAATGAAGAAAAGATGCAGAAACGTTCACACGGGTTCAAGCTGCACTCACAGGCCCGTCCAGGCATTACAATGGTAAGAGACGTGCATAGAGTCACCTTGGAAATGGTCCAAGGAAAGACATGAACGGAGTTAAAATGTGATCCATAAAATTGGAGATGTTTTAGTATGAACCGCAGACATGGAACGAACAATGATTGTCGGAAAACGCACCATTGTACATAGGTCATTAAATATTGAGCCTTGAGGAGCTTCCGCAGGTAGATTTACTTGCTCAGGAGCTGCCAAATGGTTGTCATCTCCGCGACCCTCACCACCCCAGTTATTGTTGTCGTTATTGTCCCTGCTGTGGTCGTTGTAGGAATTGCTCCTGTCGCTGAAGTCCACACTAAGCTGCCAAAGTGGTGCTGCATTCATGAGTGATAAAAATGTTGTGTTTGGATTGAGATACTCCGACATCACTTTCCGCTTCTCTTTTGGCTGAGGTACTTCTGACACTGCTTGTAGCTTCACAGTGGAGGTGGATGTGGTGAATGGAGGCGTATTTGCTAGTGGAGATGAAGTTCTGAAAAGGAAAAAAACTAGTTAGTGGTTTTATGCGATGAATATGACCAAGTTGAGAATTTCTCGATTTCCTCCTTGAAATATTTGTTAGAAATTTAGAGAATCGTCTTCAATATCGTTACTTGCTTGTTTGCAATACAGACAGAATAGCAAGTTTTAAATGGTTATGTACAGAGTACTGAAGCTTTTGACTTCGAGAATGCAAACTATAAACTACATACCTTTCAAGACTTGGTGATTGGAAGGCTCTCAAGCTCTGGGAAGCATAATAATTACCATCCAATAGCGAACTTGACTGCTCTTGACTAGAGTCGACATAATTAACCGGTAGAGTTACATCTTTCAGGTTGTTCTAACAATGAAATAGAGAATTATCAAAGAAGACTTCGAGATAAAAATTCAAGAGATATTATTATCGAGGTTGACTGAACTTGAAATAACTCTCGTACAAGGTGTTGTTATGTTCTCCTAGGGTCATATTATCCTTTGAGAACATCAGATACATGTGCACCAAGACAGTTACCATGTATCCCCTCCTTAAGAATACCCTATGGTACGGGTGATTGCAATGTTGCATGAGATGAGAGGCCAACTTTCCTCATTCTCAGATTCTTAAACGCAGTTGACTAGCCGCTAGATGTTAAACCATACAATCCGATAAAAGTTGTTATCTGCTTTTTCAGCTGGCCCTCGTTCCTCATGGGGAAGTTCCCTTGAAGATTCACCTGATTCTGAGGAGGGCCCTTCAAGGTGTTTTGGGCTATTTTTAGAGCTCCCATTCGCGGTGCTTAGTGGTCCATTTCAAAGTTGTCTCACTCCGTTTGAGCAAGTCTTCGCCACCATGTAACCTCAGAAGCTTATAGGGGCTAGGGGTGATCACAGTTTGGTTGGTTCGGTTTGGAGGTTGAATACCAAACCGAACCTAGTTGAACGGTTCGGTTCCAACGGTTTGATTTCTGCGGATTGAACGAATCGTTTGGACGGTTTGGGCTAAACTCAATTTTGAACAAGTTTAAGACCAAAAATTAATAACTTATACATACTAATGAGCTTAAAAAAATTAAATTTTTTTATCATAATTAATAACACTTAATGAGATGTAGGCAGCGAGTGAAAAATGTGTGCTATGTCAAGGGATTTAGGGTTTATCTCATTTTATATGAGTAGTTAGATAATTAAGGTTAGTAAAAAATAACTTGGATTAGGTAACTATATAAATATGTTATATTATATAGAGTTGGTTTTGTTTATGCGGTCTCAAAAAAATTCGAACTGAATCGAACGAACGAACCTAATACACGGTTTGGAAAAAAAAAAACTAAACTGATTGATTTTAGATCGGTTTGAAAATATACGGATCGGTTGGTTAGGTTTTCACGGTTGGATCGGTTTCAACGATTTAAATGATCACCCCTAATAGGGACTACTTCTTTTTTTTTATTATTTTATTTTATGGGTACACAGAACAATAATAAAGATAATGTGTATAAGTTGTGTATCCTGCGTATCACTTACCATGGTTGGCGTGTTCCCCATTGCTCCTGGCTGTGGATTTAGCAAGGTGGGTGGGGATTGATCATAAACCACTGAGGGTTGCTGCCAAGATTTTTGAAACGTTTTGTTGGAACTGATAAGTCATTAGGCAGAAGGGGTTATGATTTGCTAAAGATTTGTTCAACGGAAAAACGGAACCTGTGATTGGATATTCGCTTGTAAGTTAGCTTCTGATGAAGTTCCTGACGTGTGCATGGTTGGCAAGCTTGTCATGGGAGCATTTGATGTCCCTGGTGCTTGATTAGCTGATGTTCCATTTGCTTCATCAAGAAGTTGAAATATGCCCTTGCGAACCCTGGAACTGCCGATAGTATTTTGGTTAGTTGTTTCTACATAATAAAATCTTTTGAATATTTCTTTTGAATATAGTACTCCGTATTAAAGAAAAGTTGCTTATACATATCACATTGCATGTTATTAGTGGTGGAGGTGGTAATGGTGATGATCAGAGAAACAATAACTTGGTTTAAACAAATTAGATTCAACGTTCTTAAGTTGATCGAACAATAAAACAAAGCAAAATGTATCAGGTATCTCAATTTTTGTTGAATAAGATGCGACTAAGAAAATTTTCCAACTTAGGTGCTAGGTACTAAGCAAAGAAAATGGTGATACTTTAGGGTATTGCTATCCGTTAATTAATCATGATTAACGACTTGTAACATATTGGGAGATGGAAAGTCTAAATATTATGACAGGTTACCTGTTTCAGAACTCATTGTCGCTAAAGTTGTATTAGTGACAAAACTTTTTATCTGTTACCGACAAAAATGACACGTACATGTATGCATTTGGACATGCCTGTTACGGACACTACAAAAGGTAAACCTGTATGGACTGATCCAGGGATCAAGGTGCCTTAGAAGCTGCCCAGCAGAAGGGTTTTCTTCTGGCATTTTAGAGAACTCCTTCCCGTTTGAGTTGTGCGAATACAGCATGCCACCTGGGTTGCTCATCTCCATGCTATTCGTCTGGTCAGTATCAGGAAAGAGAACACTTATGTACTGACTTTTTTAACAGAAGTAATTAATCTTCTTAAAAGAGATTTGGAAATTATTATAACTGAACTTTGTTTTACTCTCTCACCTCGGCATTTATGGGTACCTGCAAGCTCTGCTGCCTTTGCATGCGAGAGTTGCTACCAGACAAATCGTTCTGAACAATCAAACGTTTAGAGGTAATCATCACCAAGAAGAAAGAGGTATCTCAGGTCTAACGAAAATAACTAGAGCCTAGAGATGTACTGACAACTTTGCTAGATATGCTAGCCATATATACGGAGTAATTAGCTACCAGTACGTAAGTGTAGCGGAAATAGAACACACTTTTCTAGCCATGACTCTGACCAAGGATTGTTTCAGGTTCCTCTCGCACCATGAAAGTTGGTGCAAAGACGGCTCTTGTGCGGGGCCTGGTTCATAGTCCCTGTGAGGAAGGAGCAAAGCAGATCATAAATAGGGACCATGCATCAAGCCATGTTCTGCACTTCTATTTAGCTTACCGGAGATCCGCTTCAAGAATCTGTAACTCAAGTGTTCTCTTCTTGATTTGTAGTTCGAGATTCTACGTACAGTCAAAACCCAACCAAGGCAATTGATCAGACCCAGGTGCATAAAAACAGATGTGTCGCTACACTATAGAGAACTTTTCTGTGACAATTAACAAAGAATTTTTTTATTTTGATCTTACATGTTGTAATCGTTAAGGATAAAGAGATCATTTTGTTTTAGATTTACAACCCTAATTGTTTTTGCTTTCTCCCACAACCGTCGCCACCATCCCCCAACTGTCACCACCATTCTCCATGTTATAAAAAGTATAACTTCGTAAATATTTGTGCAGAAAACAAGGAAGTACGAAAATACTGAAATGTAGTTTACTAAACAGAACAAACAGTATTAACGATTAAAATTAACTCACAGCAAAATCAGATAAACAACAATGGAGAACAGAGGCGTGAATTTGATTCACTGTCCTTAAGACTTTATTCGTCCTGCAACGGTGCTAACGGTCTCCTGACGAAAAGCCTCCCAGGATACAACGGTAGTACGTCTGAAAATAGGAGCACTCCAAATTTGCAGACCCGGCGGCAGACCCGGCGAACCAAAACTACTGGAGGGTGCATCTCTTCACAGAAAAACTGTTAAGCTGGAAAGGTCACAACTTTCCGGAAAAGAAAATAAATAAATAAACTTTATTTATTTAAAATATTTGTCCCAAAAAGATTAAAGCTTGATGGGCCCAAGCCACGGACCGGACCGGGACGGGGCGGGGCGGGCGGCGCGCGCGTGGACCTTAGGTCAACCTAGGTCCTCCCTCCTTACAAAACATGGGTACCCCCAAGGGGCCCAACCCTTAGCTCAAGGCTAAGCCTTATAAGGAGATAACTTGGCTTTATCTCTTCAATGTGGGATACTCTTTTCCCTTTAAGGTGAACCACCAACTTTAACTTCAATTTTCTCATTCAACTCTCATCGTTTTAAACATGTGAATATACCACGATCATCTAATCCAATAGAGGAACATGAATCAATTTGTTCTTAACCAAAATATAGTTTGGAACCAATTTAAAAATTGAGTCAAAGTTGCTTCTCCACAATGGGTTTAAAACCCCAATACCAACAATCCCCCACATGAATAGAAAATTGACTGGACACTATACGCAAAGAAACACTGACACAAGAAAGAGTTCTTTAGAACGACACTGCATCGGGATAGGTAGCCGATGGCCTTGAACCTTCCCTAGTGAGAACTATCGGATTTACTGGTTAACCAGTGAACGTGATGTCTTGAACTGTTCAACCTTTAGTGTAAACCAAGACAATAGAACTTCACACAGTACCGCTCAAACATTGTTTTGAGGTTCTCATTGTTGTGTTCATTTTGGCCCTGAATAGCTCCTGGTTTTCATGAGTACTCTCTGAGAATTTAGCCTTACAATTCTCATAGAAGCGGCCCACTTCTTACTCACATAGGTGACTTCTTATTAAGAGGTTCCTACTGCACCCACACTTGAATTTCCAAGATATAAGAGTCATTAAAAGCATAGCTTAACCTAACCTTTTGTAGGTTCCACTGTCTTCTCATCATAGGAATGGATATGAGGTTTTTAACCCCTCACAGTGCTCCATCTGAGTCACATTTACATAATTCGGTTTTCCCTTTGAACCTAGATCTTGGGATCTCCAGTCAGCTAGGTAGGGTTTCCATTATGGTAACTCTTTAGTTCATAGGCTTAAGACACATTCTCCTCGATGACATATTTACTTTCTCTCTAGTTAAAGCTTTTGTTAACGGATCCGCAATATTATCCTTTGACTTCACGTAGTCAATAAAGATAATTCCACTAGAAAGTAATTCTTTAACGGTATTGTGTCTGCGACGTATGTGTCTAGACTTACCGTTATATATACTGCTTTGTGCTCTTCCAATTGCAGATTGACTATCACAATGTATGCATATTGGTGGCACGGGTTTAGGCCAATTTGGAATATCCTCCAAGAAATTACGAAGCCACTCCGATTCTTCTCCTGCTTTATCTAAAGCAATGAATTCAGATTCCATAGTGGATCTGGCAATACATGTCTGTTTAGAGGATTTCTAAGAAATAGCTGCTCCTCCTAATGTAAACACATATCCACTTGTGGACTTTGTTTCATTAGAATCTGATATCCAGTTGGCATCATTGTATCCTTCTAATACACCTGGATATCTTGAATAATGCAGACCAAAATTTAAGATATATTTTAAGTACCTTAAAACTCTTACAATAGCTATCCAGTGATTCTTTCCCGGATTGCTAGTATATCTGCTCAACTTACTGACAACATATGCTATATCGGGTCTTGTGCAATTCATGATATACATTAGACTACCAATTACACGCGAATACTCTAATTGAGATATTCCTTCACCAGTATTCTTTGTTAGATGTAAATTTACATCTAGGGGTGTCTTAACCGGACTATCATCGTAATTTTTAAATTTGTCAAGCACTTTCTCAATATAGTGAAATTGTGACAAGACTAGTCCATTTGATGTTTTGGTAATTTTCATACCAAGTATAACATCAGTTACACCCATATCTTTCATCTCAAACTTACTGGTCAACATTTTCTTTGTAGCCTTAATGAACTCATTATTGCTCCCGATAATGAGCATGTCATCCACATAAAGGCAAACAATGACATATCCATTTTTCCGTACCTTTAACATAGACACATTTATCACATTCGTTGATTCTAAAGCCATTTTCAATCATGACTTTATCA
Organism: Escallonia herrerae; assembly: GCA_033070095.1. NCBI lineage: Eukaryota > Viridiplantae > Streptophyta > Magnoliopsida > Escalloniales > Escalloniaceae > Escallonia > Escallonia herrerae. Next base: position 6,616 of record JAVXUP010004121.1, on the reverse strand, counting down.
AACTTTTCATGCCATTGTTTCGGAGCCTGTTTTAGTCCATAAAGTGACTTGACAAGCTTGCACACCTTCCTCTTATGATTAGGAGCTACAAACCCCTCGGGTTGCTCTATATAGATCTCTTCATTTAGATCTCCATTTAGGAAGGCTGTTTTCACATCCATTTGGTGTATCTCAAGATTATTAATAGCTGCAATAGCTATCAATATTCGAATGGATGTTATTCTTGTAACTGGTGAATATGTATCGAAATAATCAAGCCCTTCCTTTTGTCTATATCCCTTGACAACCAATCGGGCCTTGTATTTTTCTATCGTTCCATCAGCTTTCATCTTTCTCTTGAAAATCTATTTACACCCTAATGGTTTATTTCCAGGAGGAAGATCCATCAGTTCCCACGTATGATTTTGCATGATGGATTCAATTTCACTGTTAACAGCCTCTTTCCAATGAGGAGCTTCGGGACTCGACATTGCTTCACTGTAAGTACGAAGCTCATTTTCTAATAAATATGTTAGAAAATCAGGATCAAACGATGTAGACATTTTAGCTCTCTTGCTACGTCTTGGCTCATCTTCCTCTTGTGAGGGATCTTGGTCCATACTAGTTCTTTCTAAAGAATTCTGTTCTTGTGCAACTTTATACGGAAACACATCTTCCAAGAAATGTGCATTCCGTGTCTCCATTATGGTGTTGACGTGTATGTCGTCAATTTCAGATTTATGCACTAAGAACCGATATGCCGAGCTATGGCTTGCATATCCAATGAAAATCCTATCAACCGTTTTAGGCCCTATTTTGACCATTTTAGGTGGTGGGATTGCTACCTTTGCTAGACACCCCCACACTTTAAGATATTTAAAGGAAGGAGGACGACCTTTCCATAGCTCATAAGGTGTCTTTATTAAGTATATGATTTGCAGTTAAGACCGCTTGCCCCCACAAGTTATCCGGTAGTCCAGAACTTATCAACAAAGCATTCATCATTTACTTTAAAGTACATTTTTTCTGCTCAGCAATTCCATTTGACTGAGGCGCATATGGTGCCGTGGTCTCATAAATGATACCGTGATCGGCACAAAATTTTGCAAGAGGGAAAACATATTCTCCACCTCTATCACTTCTTAGTACTTTGACTTTCTTGCTAAGTTGATTCTCAACCTCAATTTTATATTGCATAAATGCTTCAACGGCTTCATCCTTGCTTCTAAGCAAATATACATAACAAAATCTAGTACAATCATCAATAAAAGTAATAAAATACCTTTTTCCTCCTCTAGATTGTACCACCTTTAAGTCACATATGTCACTATGAATTAGACTTAAAGGTTCTGTATTTCTTTCAATTGACTTGAAAGACGTTCTTGCCATTTTAGCTTCAACACAAATTTCACATGCATTATGTGAGTCAAAATTCATTTTAGGCAAAAATCTATTTTTCACTAGCTTTTGTATGGAACCATAATTTACATGACCTAATCTACGATGCCATAAATTAGGAGATTCCAACAAGTAAGCAGAAGAAATATTTTTATTCATATCGGAATTCGGTACAGCTTTAGGCACGATGGTCATTATATTTAACTTAAACAGACCATCACATAAGTACCCTTTTCCTACAAACATCCCATTTTTAGTGAGTACAAATTTATCACTCTCAAACACTAGCTTGAAACCATTCTTACTCAACAATGAGCCTGACACTAGATTCTTTCGAATGTCTGGCACATGAAGCACATTGTTGAGACTCAATTCCTTGCCGGATGTCATCTTTAAGACCACCTTGCCCATCCTTTGCACCTTTGAAGAGGAAGAGTTTCCCATGAACAGATTCTCACTGTTGGCGCTCTCATATGTAGTAAACATACTTCGTTCGGAGCACACATGTCGAGTAGCACCCGTGTCTACCAACCACTGTTTGGGATTTCCAACCAAGTTGACTTCGGATACCACCGCAGATAGATTCAAATCTGTCACGTCCTCGGTTATTTTGGTAACTTCCGTCACATTGGCTTGAGAATGCTTTCATTTCTTTCCTTTGTTCTTGCGACTGTAGCAATCCTTAGCTCGATGACCTGGCTTGTCGCACACATAGCAATTCTCACTGAACTTCCTCTTTTTATCACCGCCCTTGGAATTTGAGCCGCTTGCTCCACTTGGACCATCTGATTCGGAAATTTTCCTCCTCTTTGACGGACCTTGCTCGACCACATTTGCCTTGGCTTCTTGATGATAATTACCGGCCTTTTTCTCGGACTGGCGATTATCCTCCTCAATCCTCAATCTGACTATCAAGTCTTCAAGCTTCATTTCCTTGCGCTTATGCTTCAAATAGTTCTTGAAATCTTTCCAAGTAGGTGGCAATTTTTCAATTAACGCAGCCACTTGAAAAGATTCTCCAAGTACCATTCCTTCCGCATGAATATCATGCAAAATTAGCTGAAACTCTTGGACTTGACTAATCACAGTCTTGGAATCCACCATCTTGAAATCAAGGAATTTGCCGACTACAAATTTCTTTGAGCCGGCATCTTCCGTTTTGTATTTCCTCTCCAAGGATTCCCACAATGCTTTCGCATTGACCATTGGACTGTATACGTTATACAACGCATTGTCCAATCCATTGAGGATGTAGTTCTTGCACAAAAAATCTGAATGCTTCCAAGCATCCACGGCAGCCACTGTTTGCCGGTCAGGATTTTCACCAAGATTTGGTGCATCCTCTTGCAAGAACCTTGCCAAGTTCAAGGTGGTAAGATAGAACAACATTTCTGTTGCCATCTCTTAAAATCTTTTCCGTTGAACTTTTCCGGTCTTTCACCAAGTCCAACGGAACCATGAGCAGGTGCAACGTAAGGTGTCGCATACACAGTCCCACTGCTGGGATGAACCGGTGCACTTTCCGGAATGGTTTCGCTAGTAGCCATTGTTATATCTATCAACAGAATATAACAACAATTAATAAACAGTCCAGTCTATCACAAAAGTATAAAAAAGAGTCTAGATTCACTAAAATTAAATTTAGAATCTGAAAATAATTTTAGTATAGATTGACATAATCAAATATGAAAACGAATTTGAAAACACTGTTTTGAAAATACTGTTTCTACACATGCAACACAAAGTGCGCGGAATAAATTCTTAAGATTGTTATAAAAAGTATAACTTCGTGTATACTTGTGCAGAAAACAAGGAAGTACGAAAATACTGAAATATAGTTTACTAAACAGAACAAACAGTATTAACGATTAAAATTAACTCACAGCAAAATCAGATAAACAGCAATGGAGAACCGATGCGTGAATTTGATTCACTGTCCTTAAGACTTTATTCGTCCCACAACGGTGCTAACGGTCTCCTGACGAAAAACCTCCCAGGATACACCGGTAGTACGTCTAAAAATAGGAGTACTCCAAATTTGCAGACCCGGCGAACCAAAACTATGGCACAGAACTCTTTCGGATACAGGAAAGAGACAACAGAAATATTGCAGAAGAATTATTTCGGGATGAAGTGGTTAATCCTTTTCAACTTCTGAAAAACTGACTCATTTTTATACACAGAGTATTCACTGGGGGGTGCAACTCTTCACAGAAAAACTGTTAAGCTGGAAAGGTCACAACTTTCCAGAAAAGAAAATAAATAAATAAACTTTATTTATTTAAAATATTTGTCCCAAAAAGATTAAAGCCTGATGGGCCCAAGCCACGGACACATGGGTACCCCCAAGGGGCCCAACCCTTAGCTCAAGGCTAAGCCTTATAAGGAGATAACTTGGCTTTATCTCTTCAATGTGGGATACTCTTTTCCCTTCAAGGTGAACCACCAACTTTAACTTCAATTTTCTCATTTCTCATTCGTTTTAAACATGTGAATATACCACGATCATCTAATCCAATAGAGGAACATGAATCAATTTGTTCTTAACCAAAATATGATTTGGAACCAATTTAAAAATTGAGTCAAAGTTGCTTCTCCACAATGGGTTTAAAACCCCAATACCAACACTCCAGCCGTTACCAAAATCACGTCGGTAAAGCAACAAGAGTTGCTAGATTATACTGCCTCCCCACTTCCCCTATGGTCCTTAAATTCTGCCGGCGATTCGCGATATAGCAGCAGTGGTTTGTCACTGCGGTGGTGGTTGGCTGCGATCGTGAGGACTGTGATGGTGGTTGGGGCGACCAATGGGGGGCTGCCGTGATGGGTGGGGCTATGATGTGGTAGTGATGGGATACGGTGGTGGGTGTCGGGTGAACCCACAGTGGTGGTGGTTTGCGTGGTCGGCAGTGGAAGTGGCCGCCTTCCGAACTTTCCATAACTAAACCATTTATTGATATAAATCCAAGGAAAAAAAAGTTAGTAGGAAAAGTCTGCAATCGGAACATAATCTAGTTTCCAATTGGAGATAGAGGTAGGTAGGAAAATGATAGTGCAGAGAAAAGCTTAGCTTAGTCTTAGCTATGTGCAGAAAAGGCTGGCGGTATGCCCACATTATTTCTTCTTTATTGTTAGTGCATTCCAACTTAGTACTCATTAAAAGAGTAATACGCCTTATTTGTTAGGTTTTTCTAGTTTCAGTTCTGAATCACATTTGCTGCTTTTGAAAACGCGCTTGGAAAAGTTTCTCTTTTTTTCTTTTCTCCAAACGCCTTTTTTTTGTTTTTGCTAGTTGTCAAGACTTGTCTTCTCATCGATCAACATGAACAACATTATTTGAATCATAAACTTTTCTGCACAGTTTGTCACTTTTATCGATTCATCAATCACACAAGAATCCATAATCACACTATGATAAATGATTACTTACTTCAATTCTAGGATTGGTAGAGATCCCCGAATGGGTTGGAGCGCATAATGTTGCAAGCATCATACAAAATGCACTTTGTTAGAAAACATTGAATTTTATGAGAGAATTCAAAAAAAAAAGAGATTAAAAGTGAGTACTCCACATATGCCTGTCAAGAATAACCTCGCAACGCTGTCGATTGTATTGCATCGGCGTCGGAGTCTCAATCTTCTCTCTCAACCAATTACACTTCTCACGATCAGCAATGTGCATGTACTCATTACAAATGCTTCCGCAATAAGCCTGCTCAAGCTGGGTCAATATTGCTCTAAGGGTCTCTGCACAGGACGATTCTCACATAAAAACCCAGACATCCTCCCCACACCCAGGAAGAATTCACAATCAAGATCAGCTTCAGTGAACCCATAAAGAGCAGGGTCTAAATCATCAGGAATCTCTCTTTCTTCCAAACCCAGAGGGTCCAACTTGGCTTTCATGTGACCATTAACCTGGTAAGCTCTCACGTCGTTCTTCAAGCTCTCGCCAACCACCGCCCCCGCCACCTCTCCACCAGGCGCCGTCCCGACGAAGGAGGAATCTCCATCGATCTGCTCAACCTTTCGATCTCCGACGACATCTCTCCCACCCCTCTTTGCAAGTGAGATTTCAAACTTGGAAAGGGAGATCACTGGTCAATGGCATAAGTGAGCAATGGAGGAAGAAAAATTGGAGAAGAAAAAGAAGAAAAAAAAGAAGTAAATTGATGTCCAGGAAAATTGATGTGTTTACCACTCACTAAAGGGAATTAACGGGACGCCAGTAGGCTCAATTCAACGGAATAACCTTATTTGGACAAAATTAAAATATCAATAGTCACTTTGACACAATTTGATGTCCAGTGTTCAAAATAAAATTTGCATATAAGTTCAATGGTTAATGGCGTAATTAACTCTAACAATTTATACGAGTAAGGACATGCACCAGAGTGGAAGTGTGAAAGTGATAAAGTCAAGATAAAGTGAGAGAGTGAGAGCGTGCTCTCAAAAGCACTTCTTTAAGGGTTTAGTGACGGCAATCGTTTTGATGTTCAATTTCATTGTGATATTTTTCTGGCCTTGGGATTAAATGGTATGCACAGAATAGGATCTCCTTTGAAAATTGTGGGAGAAGACCCAAACGTGGCGTGGAGTCTTTGTTCTATAGCTCAGGTCAAAGGGTTCTCAGATACCTGGCTTTAATGTACCTATCCACGTGAAATCTTCTTCAGATTATTCCTTCTTCGACTGTGTTGACTATATTCGATTACATTTTCTTTTCAACTTCTATATACTATTAAAGTGGAGCTAAACTGTACTAGTTTTTCTTTCTTTCACACTTTGATTTTTATAGTTACAGCATACGTGTTCATAGTATATCTATTATTTGTATCTATATTATTTATACTATTTATAAACGGAATAGCTAAGTAAGTACAACACCACCTTTAACGTTACATAATTATATATTCAGAATAATGACACTCAACATGTTGATACAAAAAAAATTATGATATTCCTTACTTCAATTTGCAAATACATCATTTGTCCCACGTTAACTAGTATATGCTAGCCCGAAAACTAATGTCAAGCATGGGACAGTCTTATTAATTAATAGCTATCTACTTTAGAAGCGTTGAATTGCATAGTAAAATCTAATTACACAATTTATAACTTTATGGTTATTTCATCAAAGATTGACACCCTATTTTTAAATTTGAACCTCCTTTTAGTAAAATAAGGTGAACCTTGTGGTGAAATACCAATAAGTAATGTCCTTGTGCATATAGCTATC
>JAVXUP010004120.1:0-37500 GCA_033070095.1 Escallonia herrerae | reverse complement strand
CCTTTTTCTCTATGTCCCTTCCCTCCTGTTTTCCTTTCCTCTGCATCTCTCTATCGGGCCCTAGCAACCCACCGCCGCAACCACTACCCAACCTTCCACCGCCGCCCAACCTTCCCTAATCACCTCCCCAACCTTCCTGTACCCACCGCCCAACCTTCCTGTGCCGGCTACCGTTACCAATCACCGCCCCACCTTCCAGCACCGACCGCCATCACGCCCACCGATAATCATCCTCATGCCGCTATAGTTACTACCAACACCATAGACAAACACTGTCATAAGCCACCGCCCCACCTTCCAGCGCTGGCCACCATCGCACCCACCGTAGCCCATCATTGCCCAACCTTCCTGCCCCAGCCACCACCAAACCCACCGTCACTAATCACTGCAATAGATTTTGGTGTGAGTGCGTGACTGAGTTTCATTTCTTCAGCAGAGAGAGCCTTGGTCATTGTTCATTTGGGTTCTTAAATCAAATTTCATTAACAGAAGGGAAGCCATAAGGATTATTTGCCTTTTGCTTTTGCTTTGCCTCTGATCGAGATCCAACCCAGGAATGTATTTGAATTAAATTCCGTTTACCTTCTGAATTGAAGTTTGGTCATTAGCAAGAAAGTAATCCATCAGCTAGTGATTTCTCTCTCAACACAAAATGTGAAAACTGGCAATTACATTACTGATAGTGGAAGGAAACCAATGCCTGTGGCAGAGAAAAGAAAAATAGGGAGAAGGGAGAGAGAGAAAACGAGGCAAATAAATTGGTTAAATGGTGGCTAGAAAGGAAAGGTTGGGGCGGTGATGGGTGATGGTGGCCGGTGCAAGAAGGTTGGGGCGGTGATTCGCGGGAAGGTTGCGGCGGTGGGTTGCTAGGTCCCGACAGAGACACAGAGGAAAGGAAAACACGGGGGAGGGAGAGAAAAAGGAAAACAGGAAAAAGAAGAAAAAAAAGAGACTACGTATGTTTTTTCCAAAATTACGTCGTTTCAGTTGCTAGCCTCACGCAAGTTGCTTGAGGCTAGCCTTATATTCGCTTTTCCTATATCTATATATATATATATATATATATATATATATATATATATATATATATCTATATATACACACACACACACATACATACATACATACATATTGCGTATTATTTGTTCATGTGCTAGTGTTCGTAAAATTTGATTCTGTGTGTATGTATATATATATAATATATATATATACACATAATCGGATTTTATGAACGCTAATACATGAACAAATAATAGGCAATACGTGTGTGTGTGTGTGTGTGTGTTGCCATGCTAGCGCTGTATGTATTATGCATGTGCTTTGCTTATATGCATCATGCATTGTGCGAGCGTTTGATAAAAGCTTTCATTTTTTCATAATTTCAATTGCAAAAAATGGATTTTAATCCTGGACCAGAAGATCCCTCCGTATTATACGACCAAACAAACCATATCAATGCACTCATATGGTATGGTGAAGTAAGATACTTATTTTATCAACATTTTTTATTCTCACATACATTGTACACTGATAGGTTTGCTTAAATTGTATTTATTTATTCGTAGGAAAAATCACTTATCAACACAGTAGAGGTATCCGATAATTTCAAATTGTGGAAATTGAACAAATATCAGAAAAGATTATTGCGTGGAATTGGGTTTGAGATTTTCACGCATGGGCAGATCTTTCAACACCTTGATCGACAGTTAATAGGTGCTCTTGTTGAAAGGTGGAAAAGTGAAATGAATACATTTCACTTCTCGCTTGGAGAGATGACAATTTTCTTAGAAGATGTAGGGTTCATCTTAGGGTTACCGGCGACGGACGGCCGGTAATAGCTCCACTATCAGAAGCAACGAATAAGAGAACCGCTAGGGACTTTTTTACTTCGATACATGAGGATCAATTTAGCACTGGTGGTATCAAGTTGAAGTGGTTGCTAGATACCTACAAGGTTCTGCCGGAATACTACACAGATGAGATGCTTGTGCTGTACGCACATGCCTTCCTCTTGTGGGTGATGGGAGCAATTTTATTCCCAACGACGTCGAAGAATATGGTCATTGTCCAATTTTTACCATTGTTGGGTAACCTGTGGGAGGTTGGGGATTATGCCAGGGGTGCAGCAACTCTTGCGTACTTGTATCGAGCATTGCACAAGGCAACGAGGCCCGACTCCAATGCTATATGTGCATGTCTCTCGCTATTATAGGTATATCATATAAATCTTGATTACGTGTTCAATTTTTTTTTGTTGAATCGACAATATAATTTGTCTTTGTTATCAGGTGTGGTCTTATGAACAACTTGCTACCGGCGCACCTAGGCGTCGGGACGGAACCGATAACGTGTGGCCTCGATTGTGCGCTTGGGAGTACAGTTGGAAGGAGAGCCACTACCCGAGGAGAGACAATCCCCATCACAACATTACCTACTATCAAGGGGAGTTCAAATTGCTATCTTCGGGCCAAATACGTTGGGCACCGTACTGACATTTGACACGACGGGTTGGAGAATCGTTCGTCTTCATGCTCTCCGGGTTGCAGCGCACACCTCTGATCCACATCAAGGATGCAGAGTGGCAGCTCCCAGACCGAGCAATGCACCATTTTGATTACCTGCGGGGGTTGCTAGCCGATGCCCCAGATATGAGGGCTAACAGGAACCGATCGGGTGTCGGACAGTTTGGCAAGGCGAATGTGCACGAATTGTGTGTGGCCAAAATAGAGGTTTGGAGTTCTTGGCAGGACACACTGGCGGCCCTTCTATCAGAGCCTGACCCGGTGATCAGCGTCGAATAGTACACTGAGTGGTACTACCACATCACGCGAAGGAGAGTAACCCCAGTAAGGTTTGAACGTGGGAAAAAGTACCACCCTAGAGGTCAGATCGATGAGAAGTGGGCATTTGGTCTTGTAAGTTTCCCAACAAGTGCTTTTAATTGAATTTGATGATTTTAAGTATGTGTTTGAAGTTACTTATCTCTTTGGATGTAGCTTAATGCCTCGCTCGCCTTCTTCCAGAAGTTGAGCGAGAGGAAGGATCTGGTGGATGCAATGTGTTGGAGTTTGGAGATTCATTGACCTAAAAATTTTCTAAGTGTTGAAGTTCAGAGTTACTGCTGCGTCGTCTGCCACACAGTGTAGCGGACGTGTAGAAAACAAAAAAAATTTCTAACTGTTGGAGTTTAGAGATTCTACTGTGCCGTCCGCTACACAATGTAGCGGACGTCCATAGACCCAAAAATTGAGTCTGCTGCGCCGTCCGCTACACAGTGTAGCGGACATATAAAAAACAAAATTTTCTAAGTGTTGGAATTTGGAGATTCATAGACCCAAAAATTTTCTATGTGTTGAAGTTCAGAGTTACTGCTGCACCGTCCGTTACACAATGTAGCGGACGTCCATAGACTCAAAAATTTTCTAAGTGTTGGAGTTTAGGGAGTCTGCTGCGCCGTCCACTACACAGTGTAGCGGACATATAGAAAACAAAAAAAATTTTAAGTGTTGGAGTTTGGAGATTCATAGACCCAAAAATTTTCTATGTGTTGAAGTTCAGAGTTACTGCTGTGCCGTCTGCTACACAATGTAGCCGACATCCATAGACCCAAAAATTTTCTTAGTGTTGGAGTTTAGGGAGTCTGCTGCGCCATTCGCTACACAGTGTAGCAGACATGTAGAAAACAAAAAAATTTCTAAGTGATGAGTTTGGAGATTCATAGACCCAAAAATTTTCTAAGTTTTGAAGTTCAGAGTTACTGCTGCGCTGTTCGCCACACAGTGTAGCGGACGTGCAGAAAACAAAAATTTTTCTAAATATTGGAGTTAAGAGATTCTACTATGCCGTCCGCTACACAATGTAGCGGACGTTCATAGACCCAAAAATTTTTTAAGTGTTGGAGTTTAGGGAGTCTGCTGCGCCGTCTGCTACACAGTGTAGCGGACGTTCATACCATTGAAAATTTTCTAAATGTTGGAGTTTAGAGATTCTGCTGTGTCGTCCACTACACAATGTAACGGACAGAACATAACAAATAACAAAAAGAGAAACTTAGATTTGATGGCTCTCAAAGGATTATTAGAAAAACCATTACAGGCTCTCAAAAGATTATTAGAAAAAAATTACAAAAGTCAAACAGACTTGATGGCTTATGAAAAATTATTACAAGAAAAATTCATTAGACTAAAGGTCCACTACAGCTTCTTCTTCCTTATCTTCGGCGTCATCTTCTTCCTTGCCTTGCAAACCCCCTGGACTTATCTCCAGTGCCTTGTAATGGTTCTGCTTGTCATGGTCGGTCATTTTGTTGCACAATGCACACCTTCTCAGCTTTTTAGGTTGAGTTACTTGTTCAATAGAACTCTTCATCCGCGTAGATCTCTTGCGGCCTTTCATTTGCGATATAATTGGATCCAAAGGCCGGATATCATTGTCGTCTTCCTCCCCCGGCTCGTCATCTTCTGATCCCGTTGTAGGCTCAGTGTCAACCGCATTGCTGACTGAAGCTACTTCCAACTGGTCGATGATGGGCTCTTGCTGCTGAGCTACCTCGAGGAGATGTTTATATCCAGCCATTAAAGCAGCACCTTTTACGGACAAATGGGTGAACATTGTCACCAGATGATTATACTGCAATCTCTCTGATTCTTCAAGTCAGTATATGGGTGTTCCGGAAAGGCAATGGTACCGTGCAACCTGTTTGCACCATTCGTCCACCGTGGCAGGACATATTTATTGGGGATTGTCCTGATGTTCTTCTAGGTGAAAACTCACATAATGTGTCTACACAGGATGCCGTGAAACTCAAACTTCTTGCAAACACATGTCACCGAGTCCGTCAATGTGTCATGGCTCACTGTATAAATTCTGCGCAGCTTCTCAGGACGAGGTCATTCACGAGCGAATAAACCTTGTACTCACACGTAGACTTTTCAGCCACCTTGTTTATATTGTATCGTCCCAATTTTTACAGCTCTACTTGATATAGCATGAAGATCTCCTTCGTATAGACTTTGGCACTGTTCAGCGCCAGCGGGGTCTAAGCAACCTTCTCATTAGTAATTTGTCTATTTATCTTAGTAATTTTAATTTGATATGTTTAATAAATTAATAATTGTTAAATTGGAGACACTTTTGAGATTATGTTTGGTATATTTGTCATCCTAAATTGGTCTATTCATGAAGGTTGTTCAAGAAATGCCATTTGATAGTTAAGCGTAATCTATTTCTACATAGGTCTTGTTTCACAATGTCTGATTTCGTGTCGAGCTCCAACACCCCTATAGATGCTAGTGATCCGTATCTAGGACGAACATTTCAAACATTGGAAGAAGCTGAAGAATGTTTTCGAGCGTATTCATTGAGGGTTGGTTTTGGCATTAGAATAAAAACTACAAGAACAAGCAACGTAACAAAAAAAATATGCTCTCGCTTATACGAGTGTCATAGGGGCAGAAACCCACTGCAAAATGAGACACGCGTAGGCTGATGATGACGAAATAGGATATTCGCGTAGAAGACGGGACTGCTTTGCGCGCACGAATTGCCAGGTCAAGATGTTCGTAAGCTATAAACCCAAACAAGATCATTGGCTTATTACCAGCCTGGAACTGGCACACAATCACCCGTTAGTAACCCCTTCTAAGGTGAGTCAGATGCATCAACACAAGAAGATGGGTAAGGTCGCAAGGAGCCTAATTCACACAATGAGCAATGCGCGAATAGGACCTACCGACATGTTAATGTTCTTGCTGAACAGGCTGGGGGAATTCAAAATTTAAACTTTAACACGACAGACGTTCGTAACGCGGTCCGAACCCATAGACGAGCCGCGTATGACCTCAATGATGCTCAATCCACAATGAGCCTATTGAAACGGATGCAGATGGAGGACCCGCAGTTTACCTTCGATTATAAACTTGACGACGAGCATCGAGTTAGCACAATTTTTTGGGTCGACGGTCGTTCGAGGCTAGCTTATAAGCATTTTGGGGATGTCGTGACTTTCGACACCACATACCGTACCAACAAGTACTCGATGCCGTTCGCTCCTTTCACGGGCGTCAATCATCATTATCACTCCATCCTGTTCGGGTTCGCCTTGTTAAGGGACGAGAGCGAGAGTTCTTTTGTATGGTTGTTTAGGGCGTGGCTGGAAGCAATGAACTTCAAAGCACCCAAAGTTATCATCACCGATCAAGATTTGGCAATGAAGAAGGCTATTGCTACCGTCTTCCCAGATACTCGACACAACTTGTGCACTTGGCACATAAGCAACAAATACCCTGAACGTCTGCATCACGTGTATGCAAAGTATCCAGACTTTAAACAGGATTTTGAAAAGTGCGTTATTAAGTCGTTAACGATTGAGGAATTCGAGAAGAGGTGGGAAAAGCTTGTTGGGATTACTCATTGCAAGACAACGAGTGGCTCCAGCACTTGTACGAGCTCAAAGAGCAATGGATTGGCGTTTACACGAGGAGTATTTTTCTGCGGGCATGAAAACGACGGGCAGGAGTGAATCTATGAATGCCACGTTCGATATTTATGTGGGTACAGCTACCAATTTGAAGAGTTTCGTCACATCCGCACAAAAAGCGGTTGCCTCGTTATTTATGAAAGAAAGGGCTGCAGACTTTGTAACCACGTACAAACAAAGGAGAAGGTTGCTTGAGACCCCGTTGGAGCTGAACGGTGCCAAAGTCTATACGAAGGAGATCTTCATCCTATACCAAGTAGAGCTGCAAAAATCGGACGATACAGTATAAACAAGGTGGCTGAAAAGTCTACGCATGAGTACAATGTTTATTCGCTCGTGAATGACCTCGTCCCTGAGAAGATGCGCAGAATTTATACGGTGAGCCATGACACATTGACGGACTCGGTGACATGTGTTTACAAGAAGTTTGAGTTCCATGGCATCCTGTGTAGACACATTCTGCGGTTTTCCATCTAGAAGAATATGGGACAATCCCTGATAAATATGTCCTGCCATGATGGACGAAAGGTGCAAACAGGTTGCACGGTACCTTTTCTTTCCAGAGCACCCGTATACTGACTTTGAAGAATCAGATACGTTGCGGTATAATCATCTGGTGATAATGTTTACCCGTTTGTCCATAAAAGGTGCTGCTACAATGGCCGGATATAAACATCTCCTCGAGGTAGCTCAGCAGCAAGAGCCCAGCATGGACCAGTTAGAAGTACCTTCAGTCAGCAATGCGGTTGACACTGAGCCTATAACAGGATCAAAAGATGATGAGCTGGGGGAGGAAGACGATAATGATATCGCAAACTCAATTGAACAAGCAACTCAACCTAAAAAAATGAGAAGGTGTGCATTGTGCAATAAAATGACCGACCATAACAAGCGAAACCATTTCAAGGCACTGGAGATAAGTCCAGAGCGTTTGTAAGATGAGGAAGAAGATGACGCCGAAGATGAGGAAGAAGAAGCTACGGTGGACCTTAAGTCTAATGAATTTTTCTTATAATAATCTTCATAAGCCATCAAGTCTATTTGACTTTTGTAATAATTTTTTTTGTAATTTTTTTTCTAATAATCTTTTGAGAGCCTGTAATGTTTTTTCCAATAATCCTTTGAGAGCCATCAAATCTAAGTTTCTCTTTTTTTTATTTGTTATGTTTTGTCCGCTACATTGTGTAGCGGACGGCGCAACAGAATCTCTAAACTTCAACACTTAGAAAATTTTCAATTGTATGAACATCCGCTACGCCGTGTAGCACACGGCACAATAGACTCCCCAAACTCCATCACTTAGAAAAATTTTGGGTCTATGAACTTCCGCTACATTGTGTAGCGAACGGCACAGCAGAATCTCTTAACTCCAACACTTAAAAAAAAGTTATTTTCTACACGTCCGCTACACTGTGTGGCAAACGGCGCAGCAGTAACTCTAAACTTCAACACTTAGAAAATTTTTGGGTCTATGAATCTCCAAACTCCAACACTTAGAATTTTTTTTGTTTTCTACACGTCAGCTACACTGTGTAGTGGACGGCACAGCAGACTCCCTAAACTCCTACACTTAGAAAATTTTTGGGTCTATGGACGTCCGTTACATTGTGTAGCGGAGGACACAGCAGTAACTCTGAACTTCAACACTTAGAAAATCTTTGGGTCTTTGGACGTCCGCTACATTGTGTAGTGGACGGTGCAGCAGTAACTCTGAACTTCAACATTTAGAAAATTTTGGGGTCTATGAATCTCCAAACTCCAACACTTAGAAATTTTTTATTTTTTATACGTTCGCTACACTGCGTAGAGGACGGCGCAGCAGACTCAAATTTTGGGTCTATGGACGTCCGCTACATTTGTAGCAGATGGCGCAACAGAATCTCTAAACTCCAAAACTTAGAAATTTTTTTGTTTTCTACACGTCCGCTACACTGTGTGGCGGATGGCGCAGCAGTAACTCTGAACTTTAATACTTAAATTTTTTTTAGGTCAATGAATCTCCAAACTCCTCTACTTCAAAAATTTTTAGTTTTCTACACTTCCGCTACACTATGTAGCCGATGGCACAGCACTATATTTGAACTCACACTTAGAAAAATTTTGGTTCTATGACCATCCGCTACACTATGCAGCAGACGGTGCAACAAAAACAATTTATAGGATTTACCCCCATTTTGTTTCCCACCATTCAATCATTCTCAATGAGAGCAAAAAAACCACACAAACAATGCTATCTCAAAGCAAAGCAAATCTAATCAAATCAACACAAATCAAATGTCACCTAATTTCATCACAAATTAGTCAAATCAATCATCTTCAACACAAATCAACTGATCTCAACACAAATCAAATCAAACTAATCAAATCTATGACATTTCATAAAAATAATCAAGATTTATTAAAAAAATTGATTCGAATGTTACAATGTCAACTGGAGTCCTCATCTTCAGCCGGATTCTCCTCCTTAGACAGATTTTCAATAAACCTAACCACTCTAGGCCGGCCTTTCATAATTTGCCAAGCTATCATATATCTAAAGCCTTCTACGCATTCTTCACTCTAGAAGGTCGCCTTGAGGCTCTCAGACTAACAAATGTAATCCATGTACATGTAGACGAAGACGCTACAGTCCGAAGTATTATGTTGCTTAGGCCTCCTCTTCTTCAATCGGAATTGGAGCTTTGGCCGCGCCGGTACTCTTACATCACGAATAGAGTAGACCATGGCACAAAATAAATTCTACAAAAAATAGAAAATGGCGTAAGGCACTGTTCCCAACCTATTCTGGTCAGGCCCAATGGCCAGCTGGGGGTCCCGCTTCGCACAGACATGTCAATATAGTGAACGGTCTAATTTTCAGAGTATCGAACCGGTCAACGCGCGCACGCCCAAGACACGTGTTTTTTTCTTGCTTCACGCACTACGTGCGCGATTTAGGCGCAAACTTATTTCACGTTAACGTGACTCATGAGAGCACGACCGTCATGCCAAGATCATCCGAGCACCTTTTCCTCAAAAAAATTGATCGACGGCGCAATCGGGGCGACGGGGTCAAGGGCAAAGGCCTTGGCCAACCCCATGGGGTCGGCCTCGGCCTCCCCCAAGGCCAAGGGGTCGGCCTCGGCCTCCATGGGGGGTCGGCCTCGGCCTCCCCCCCCAGTGGTTCACTTTTTGCGTAGGGTCCTTTCCGCTCCTTGTTCATCTTGTACGCTTCTTATGTGACTTTGGTACCTTGTCCGTCATGTAGGTATGATTCACGTCGACATGCTCATCGCAACGCAACTTTCGGATTTGTCGTTGCCTATCAAAACATTAACCGTCGGCACGCCCGAAGTTCACCAAAAGGAGAAAGGTGGCCTTGACCTTGGCCACCCTAGGGTCGGCCTTGGCCTTCCCAAGGGGTAGGCCTCGGCCTCCCAAGGGGGTCGGCCTCGACCGCCCCAAAGGGGTTGGCCTTGGCCTTACCCCCGGCTTTGCCCTCATTTTTTATGCACATTGTTTTGAACCACATTTTGCGCTGACACGAAGCTTACTAACGCATGCATAAGAACCTCGTGACATCTATCATCCGATTGTTCATGACCGTACGTCGCTCTCGTGACGTTCGTCGCGCAAAGTCACCGCTACCGCCGAATGACCCGTCGCCGACGAACCCCGTATCACCATCCCCAACTATATCATCGTTACATATTGCACTCATTATTTTGGTGTAACAGGCACACTCAACTCATGTCCCGTCTCCGCGACACTCGACGTGGGCCCATGCACTGTCACCGCACCCGTGCATCATTCTCATGATGCGTGACCCCGGCACCAAGTATTACTCCGCGACGTTCGTCGCCGCGCCCGTGTGCCATTCTCATGATGCGTGCCCCCGGCACCAAGTATTGCTCCGCGACGTTCGTCGCCGCGCCCGTGAGCCATTCTCATGATTCGTGCCCCCGACACCAAGTATGGTCTCGCGACATTCGTCGTCGCGCCCGTACGTCACAATCATGGTACAGGCCTTTCAGGCATCGCACTTATTCACCACACCATGCGCCCCCACCATGGACGTGGAACATGCTTCGACCTACTCTCCATAGTGTGCAGCATTCTAGGGGCCTCCGTTCATAGTGCTCCGGCACGAGGACCCCTCGCAGCGGGATGGACTCGTTACCATAAAGTCATCGCCGCCATGGGATGGGCTCGTTACCATAAAGCCATCGCCATCAAAATCACGGGGGCTCTGTTCGTAGTGCTCCGGCATGAGGACCCTCGCAGCGGGATGGACTTGTTACCACAAAGTCATCGCCACCATGGGATGGGCTCGTTACCATAAAGTCATCACCGTCATAATCACGGGGGGCTCCGTTCGTAGTGCTCCGGCACGAGGACCCCTCGCAGCGGGATAGGCTCGTTACCATAAAGCTATCGCCATCTTCATTCTAGGGGGCTCCCTTCGTAGTGCTTTGGCACGAGGACCCTTCGCAGTGGGATTGGTGACTCCTCCGGGACACCATATCTGCCAGGGTGCCTACATGACTGGCCTTCGGGCTCCGGCACTGGGGGCTCGCGTTGGTACCCCAGTGGACAATGGCCCCCGGGTCACTCCGAGGCGGGAGCAGGTCTTCGGAGGGCATCGTACCTAGTCCGCTTGGTAGTGGGCGCCGGGTCTTCCCCCTCCACTGCCAGGCCTGTGGGATTCAGTAAGGGCTTGGATCGGTGGCTGGGACAATGGGCTTACTCTAATCATGCTAGCGCGGTGTGGTCAGTCTTCTCAGACAGGTAGAAGGGATGCTGTGTGGGGCAGGCAACGCGAATTTGGGAAACTGCAGTCCAACAGAGAATCGGTATTTTGGGACTCCCTAGTGACGTGTCACTTCCAGGGGACGACATGTGGCACTTTATGACATAAGCACAATGTTTCCTATAAATAGTGAACTTTACAACTCAAAAAGGGGACTTTTTTGCTCACTACTACAAAGAACTACTTTCTCATTCTAGAATTTGGGAGCTCTTGAGTTCTAGTGAGAGAAACATAACTTTAGACCGTAACATTGGACCCTGACCCGGACCTTAACTTGGACTATCGACTGTCGGCCCTGTTCATCTTGGCCTCGTCTCCGTAGCACTGCCACTCCTCAAGGCCTGTTTAGGAAGCCTTGCTCTCAGCCCGTGCTCCGCCCTTGTTGTCTCTCACTTTGCATACTTGGAAGTTGACGCGGACTGCATCCTTTGTGGCACCTCCACGTAGATATGAGCCCACATTCTTTGGCATCATTTTGGCGAAAGGTGAGCATCGTATTGCAGTTTGCACATCTTCCACACTTAGGCACCATGCCTCGACGACGAAGAGTTACGCGGGCTACGAACCGAGGCCTCATCCGCACCGTGCAAGAGGAGGATCACCTTGGTGAACAAGAAGGGACTAGTGCCACGCATCCCCAAGACCAGCCATTAACTGTCGCACCTGACATACAAGTGGCAGTCGACGGGGCCATCCAACAATTCACACCCGCTATAGCCAACCTACAGGACTTGCAGGCTACTCTTATGACAGTCATCATGGAAATGCAAAGATCCATGCAGGCGATGGCCCCCCAACAAACCCTTGCACCTGTCTAACCTTCCGAACTTGGGTTGGCTCTTGAGGCCGCTCAGGCCCCAGTGTCGCGACCACCGCCGCCACAATCATCTAGACCTATGGCAGTAGGAATTGCGACATCTGCACCTTCTACAGCTGATGTGCAGCATCCTGTCAAGCCATCACGAAGACCTCAGACAAACCCCGGTCCCGTTCTGCAACAGATTCACCCTGTCACGGCCCCCCAGCCCGCGCCGACACGAAGCTTATCTGAAACCCATGACTCCATTGAGATGGAGCCTAACCCTTACCTAGCTGCACAACACCAAATAACTGGTCAAGTGGTGGACATGCCCCGACCACCCACCCATGCCCATATACAATTGCCACTACAAGCTCCTGTCATATATCAACCATCTGTTGCACCCGCCCACCAATTTGTTCCGTCTGGGGGCTCGGGAGCCCGCGTCGTCCCAGCCAACCACCACCCTTTGCCCGTCCATGAAGACCCACCTCCTGACTATGTCACCCGTTCGGACTTGGAAGCCCTCATGCATCGCGTGTCACAAAGCTCCACACCTGACTCCTCTACCAACCTGACAGGCCACTCCTCCTATGCCAGCGATATTGCCATCATACCCTACGCCCCAAAGTATAAGCAGCCCACCTTTGTGCTCTTCAACTGGCACGAGGGCAACGCCCGTGAGCACTTGACGAGATTTGCAGGCTCATTGGAGCAGTATGGTCCGGGTGACAGCCTGAAATTGAGGGAATTCCACAAGTCCCTTACAGGCTTAGCCTATACTTGGTATCACCAGATCCCCGTGAGGACTGTCCATGCATGGAACAACATGGTCCGGCTATTCCTAGATAAATTCCATTACGAGGCTAAACGCATTACTATCGTTGACATTGCCGGCATCCGCCAGAGTCAAGGGGAGGACTTAAACAAGTACGTGCACCGTTTCCATCTTAAATGCCTCGAGTGCACGGACTTTAGCAAGGACGAGACCCTAGTACCCATATGCGTCAAGAACATGAGCGATATATATCGGGTACACATTGAGAATGTACAGTTGAGATCATGGGGATATCTCAAGGAGGTCGCACGCGGCACTTATGAGTCGGTTGGACCAATCAAGCCATGAAAGCCCCGTCCGCAGAATGCACTATTGGCCACGGCCGAACCATCTGGAGCTCTACCCCATAACAACCATAATAGCAGCACCAGTACCGACAACCACAACCCCTACAAGCGTCAGTTTATAGAAGGGGACCTACACCTCCACAAAAGGAGACAACGGGAGCCTGCCCCCGAGTACCCATGCAATTTGAACACGGTAAAAGAGCTCTTGGCAGAATGGGTAAGCAATGACAAGAATTTTCACCTGCCACCGATGAAGGCCAGTGTCACAGAAGCGGACAAAACCCAAACTAACTACTGCCCTTACCACCGCGCCATCGGTCATCATCTCAAAAACTGTAATGGGCTGCGTGATATCTTTGCAAGGAAGGTCGCAGTAGGCGACCTGCAACTCCAAAAGAACAATGACGTACGTCGACAGCCTTACCCACCACACAACAATCGTAGAGAGCATCAAGTACTCATGGCCATCACCGACCATGTTGACCCTAGCATCACCGAAGCCTCTAGGGAGGCCACCCTGAGGGTCGTACCGTGTGTGCGGCCAGTTACCCAACCACAGTCCTCGGTAGGCCGAATGATAAAGATCAATGGATTTTTTGATGAAATGGGGTTTTCCCCCGCCGCAAGAACTTACTATCCAGATGCTTGATTGAGGTCACCATAGGCCTCGGACCCGAGTGCTTTGCCTCTCAAACTTATTTCGCATTAACGTGACTCACAAGAGCACGACTGTCATGCCATGATCATCCGAGCACCTTTTCCTCAAAAAAATCGACCGACGGCGTAATCGGGGTGACGGGGTCAAGGGAAAGGCCTTGGCCAACCCCATGGGGTCGGCCTCGGCCTCCCCCAAGGCCAAGGGGTCGGCCTTGGCCTCCATGGGGGGTTGGCCTTGGCCTCTCACCCGGTGGTTCGCTTTTTGCGTAGGGTCCTTTTCGCTCCTTGTTCGTCTCGTATGCTTCCTATGTGACTTTGGCACCTTGTTCGTCACGTGGGTATGATTCACGTGACTTTGGCACCTTGTTCGTCACGTGGGTATGTTCAGCATGCCCAAAGTTCACCAAAAGGAGAAAGGTTGCCTTCGCCTCGGCCACCTTAGGGTCGGTCTCGGCCTTCCCCGGCTTTGCCCCTTTTTTTGTGCACATTGTTTTGAACCACATTTTGCGCTGACACGAAGCTTACTAAAGCATTGCATAACAACCTCGTGACGTCTATCATCAAATTGTCTGCGACCGTACGTCGCTCTCGTGACGTTCGTCGCTCAAAGTCACGGCTACCGCGGAATGACCCGTTGCCGACGAACCCCGTATCACCATCCCCAACTATATCATCGTTACATATTGCACTCATTATTTTGGTGTAACAGGCACACTCAACTCATGTCCGTCTCCGGGACACTCGACGTGTGCCCATGCACTGTCACCGTGCCAGTACGCCATTCTCATGATGCGTGCCCTCGGCACTAAGTATTGCTCCGCGACGTTCGTCGCCGCACCCATGCGCCATTCTCATGATGCGTGCCCCCGACACCAAGTATTGCTCCACAATGTTCTTCGCCGTGCCCGTGCGCCATTCTCATGATTCGTGCCCCTGGCACCAAGTATGGTCTCGTGACGTTCGTCGCCGCGTCCGTGCATCACAATCATGATACAGGCCTTCGGGCATCGCACTTATTCACCACACCATGCGCCCCCGCCATGGACGTGGAACATGCTTCGACTTACTCTCCATAGTGTGCAGCATTCCAGGGGGCTTCATTAGCAGTGCTCCGGCACGAGGACCCCTCGCAGCGGGATGGACTCGTTACCACAAAGTCATCGTTGCCACGGGATGGGCTCGTTACCATAAAGCCATCGCCGTCACAATCACGGGGGGCTCTGTTCATAGTGCTCTGGCATAAGGACCCCTCGCAGCGGGATAGGCTCGTTACCATAAAGCTATCACCGTCTTCATTCCGGGGGGCTCCGTTCGTAGTGCTTTGGCACGAGGACCCTTCACAGCGGGATTGGTGACTCCTCCGGGACACCATCTCCGCCAGGGTGCCTGCGTGACTGGCCTACGTGCTCCGGCACTGGGGGCTCATGTTGCACCCATATGGACTATGTCCCCTGGGTCACTCCAAGACGGGAGCAGGTCTTCGGAGGGCATCGCACCTAGTCCGCCTGGCAGTGGGGCGTCAGGTCTTCCCCCTCCACTGCCAGGCCTATGGGATTCAATAAGGGCTTGGATCGGTGGCTGGGGCAACGGGCTTACTTTGATCATGCTACCGCGGAGTGGTCAGTCTTCTCAGACAGGTAGAATGATGCTGTGTGGGGCAGGCAACACGAATTTGGGAACCGACAGTCCAACGGAGAACCTGTATTTTGGGACTCCCTAGTGACGTGTCACTCCCAGGGGATGACATGTGGCACTTTATGACATAAGCACAATGTTTCCTGTAAATAGTGAACTTTACAACTCAAAAAGGGGACTTTTTTGCTCACTACTACAAAGAACTACTTTCTCACTCTAGAATTTGGGAGCTCTTGAGTTCTAGTGAGAGAAACATAACTTTAGACCGTAACATTGGACCCCGACCCGGACCTTAACTTGGACTATCGACTGCCAGCCCTGTTCGTCTTGGCCTCGTCTCCGCAGCACTGCCACTCCTCAAGGCCTGTTTGGGAAGCCTTGCTCTCAGCCCTTGCTTCGCCCTTGCTGTCTATCAACTTGCATACTTGGAAGTTGACGCAGACTGCATCCTTTATGGCACTTCCATGTAGATACGAGCCCACATTCTTTGGCATCAGGCACGAGCTAACATTTACAATTGGCAAGTTACAATAAGCATTAAACAACAACCGTAAGATTACCATAGCATCCAACTGGGCTTCGTACATCCGCAACACAAGCATGTTGATGGTTTCGTCGTGGAGACTGTCGATGACTGATACGATTTTATGTGTTGGTTCATAGCAAACCAAGTACCAGTGGCTTTCTCCTAAAAATGGGATTAGAAACACGTCGGCAACCCTTGCACTCACTGAACTATCCCTAGTAAGATACGCTCATAGGTTAGCAAATTGTCTCCACTGGCTCAACTTTTTATTCCCCCTTAGCTCGACCCACTCATGCCATTCAGATACTAGGAGGCAACGACAAAAAGCATCCACCATAAAAACGTGCGGATACTTGTTCAGCCGCTCCCGACCCCTTTGCTTCAGAATCTCCACGTAGGTCGAGATGACACCGTTGTCTAACCAATCCTCCAGAGCCAGCGAGGCCATTTCACTCCATGAGCAATAGCAATCCATGCCATTCGGGTGACCCACACTATACGACGCTTTGTCTCGAGGGTCCTCGCTAAAATAACAATCTCGAATTTGTTGGCGTTTAGGGGCTTCAATGGATGCCCTTTGTGATGTTGCCCTCAGGGGTCAATTGAGGGATATTGCCTTCCTTCGAAGGGGTTAACCGAGGGATATTGCCCTCCTTTGGGGGGGTAGACCGGGGGATATTGCCCTCGTGGGGGAGGGGGGTTAACCGGGGATATTGCCCTCCTGGGGCGCCAGATGGTCCCGCCCACGAGACATTGGGCAGTGTCTCGGATGGACTGATGTTTCTGAAACCCCAGTCCTGCGTGACTTGACTCTGAGTGAGGGGTAGGGGTTCCGAGTCCCGAAACAAAGACAATGAGGGTGCACTGTACTCATCCCACGGTGCTTGGCGGTCCCCAATCACCACCCATTCCCGCTACAGAGGGACACCAACTCCCTGGCTCACCCCCGAAGCCTGTCCTGAGGGATCACCGTATCCTTCGTGTGCATAAGGAGGCTGCCACCCCGGATAACCCATTCCCGGGCTGACACCCGAAGGCTGTCCCGATGTTTGG
This sequence comes from Escallonia herrerae, assembly GCA_033070095.1. NCBI lineage: Eukaryota > Viridiplantae > Streptophyta > Magnoliopsida > Escalloniales > Escalloniaceae > Escallonia > Escallonia herrerae. Next base: position 20,438 of record JAVXUP010004120.1, on the reverse strand, counting down.
AGCAAAAAATTCTCGCAGCCAAATGCCAACGCATCAGCCTGTTGGCGAAGCTCCTCGCCCATTGCATCCACCAGATCCTTCTACTCGCTCAACTTCTGGAAGAAGGCGAGCGAGGCATTAACCTACATCCGAAGAGATAATAAATAAGTAACTTCAAACACACACTTAGAATCATCAAATTCAATTAAAAGCACTTGTTGGGCAACTTACAAGACCAAATGTCCACTTCTCATCCATCTAACCCTTAGGGTGGTACTTCTCCCCGCGTTCAAACCTTACTGGGGCTACTCTCCTCCGCGTGATGCGGTAGTACCACTCAGTGTACTGTTCGATGCTGATTATCGGGTCAGGCTCCGACACAATGGCCGCCAATGTGTCCTGCCAAGAACTCCAAACCTCTATTTTGGCCGCGCACAATTCATTCACATTCGCCTTGCCAAACCGTCCGACACCCGGTGGGTTCCTATTAACCCTCATATCTGGGGCATCGGCTGGCAACCCCTGTAGGCAATCCAAATGGTGCATTGCTCGGTCTAGGAGCTGCCACTCTGCAACCTCAAAGTGGATCAGGGGTGTGCGCTGCAACCCGGAGAGCATGAAGACGAACGACTATCCCACCCGTCGCGTCAGTCGTTTGTACGGTGCCCAACGCATTTGGCCCAGAGATAACGAGTCGAACTCCCCTCGATAGTAGGTAATGTTATGATGGGGATCATCTCTCCTCGGTTAATGGCTTTCCTTCCGGCTGTACTCCCAAGCGCACAACCGAGGCCACACGTTATCGGTTCCGTCCTATGCCTGGGTGCGTCGGTAGCAAGGTGTTCATAAGACCACACCTGAGAACAAAGACAAATTATATATAGCATTAACACAATTTATTGTTGATTCAACAAAAAAAAATCGAACACGTAATCAAGATTTATATGATATACCTGCAATAGCGAGAGACATGCACATATAGCTTTGGAGTCGGGCCTCGTTGCCTTGTGCAATGCTCGGTACAGATACGCAAGAGTTGCTGCACCCCAGGCATAATCCCCAACCTCCTGCAGGTTACCCAACAACGGTAAATATTTGACGCTGACCGTATTCTTCGATGTCGTTAGGAATAAAATTGCCCTCATCACCCACAAAAGGACGGCCTGTATGTATAGCACAAGCATCTCATCCGTGTAGTATTCTAGCAGAACCTTGTAGGTATCTAGCAACCACTTCAACTTGATACCACCAGTGCTAAATTGATCCTCAGGTATCGAAGTAAAGAAGTCCCTAGCGGTTCTTTATTCGTTGCTTCCGACGGAGGAGCTATTACCGGCCTCCTCGTCACCGGTAACCCTAAGATGAACCCTACATCTTCTAGGGTAATTGTTATCTCTCCGAGCAGAAAGTGAAACGTATTCGTTTCACTTCTTCACCTTTCAACAAGGGCACCTATTAAGTGCCGGTCAATGTGTTGAAAGATCTGCCCATGCGTGAAAATCTCAAACCCAATTCCACGCAATAATCTTTTCTGGTATTTGTTCAATTTCCACAATTTGAAATTATCGGATACCTCTACTATGTTGAGAAGTGCTCTTTCCTACGAATAAATAAATACAATTTAAGCAAAGCTATCGGTGTGCAATGTTCGTGAGAATAAAAAAGTCGATAAAATAAGTATCTTACTTCACCATCCCATATGAGCATACTAATATGATTTGCTTGGTCGTATAATACGGAGGGATTTTCTGATCCAGATTAAAATTCATTTTTTACAACTGAAATTATGGAAAAACGAAACTTTTTATCAAACGCTCGCACAATGCATGATACATATAAGCAGAGCACATGCATAATACGTACAGCGCTAGCATGGCAGCATATATATATATATACACACACATACATACATATGTATGTATGTGTGTGTATATATATATATGCTGCGTGTTGATAGCGCGGACAAAATAGGATAAGTTGCCTAAAAATCTGGCCGACACGCACAAGATGTGGACGGTCCAGATCTTTTTTTTGTACTTTTTGAATATTTGGTACCCGAAAAGAGAACCAACAGAAGTAAAGAGAAAATGGTTGTTTCGAACTTAAATGAAAGATTGTTAATCTATACTAACAGTATACGTAACGAACAAACCAAAAAAATGCAATAAAACTCAACACTAGTTTCATTCCGCGACACGTCATCACGTTATGTTTATTGTTAGCACAAGTGATCATTATGTTTTGTATGCAAACAATGTAGTAAATATAAAAGTGTCGCTAAAAGTCTTCAATATTATCTTGGAATGTGATCTTTATTTCAAAATTAATTCATATATAGGCATTACTAAACCTCATATAATTTGAAAATTAATTCTCAAAATCTACCTAATCAATATATAGTAACCAATAAAGACTCAATTTTGACTATTATATTTACAAAAGGCATTCTCTAATATTGCAAAATATTTTCATAAATTAAAAAATCATAAATAACATGTTAGAATTAGAATAATATAAGGACCTTGTAACAATTTATTGTACTATGCATCTATCATAATCAATGCAAAAAATTATCTACATAATATATAATAGCCTTTTACAATCTTTCTTGTAAATAAAAAACAGGGCAATATATTTCTAATGCATTCTCAGGACAAGAATGTAGTCATACAATTATAATCAAAGAAATTCATAAAAGTAATAAAGCATATTACTAAAATTTGATACGAAAAAAGAATTTAAAGCTATATACTTAAAATATTAGAATTTAAAATCTGTCACTGTCTTTTCTGTTTTCTTTTTCTCCCTCCTCCTCCTCCTCCTCTTCTTCTCTCGTTATATATATATATATGTGTGTGTGTGTGTGTGTGTGCGCGCGCGCGCGCGCATGCGGGCATTGTTGAGGCGACAAATAAGCTTTTTTTATATTCTTTTTTCTTTTTACCCTTTTTAATTTTGTGAAACGTCATCGTATTTTATTGATGCGACACGTCATCGTGTTTGTTTTGATTTCACATTCCTTTTTTCACTTCTACTTATTAGAGATATACATGCATCATGACTCTTTATTTCTATATCACATTCTTTTTTCATTTCTACTTTATTAGATACACACATGTACTACCACTCTTTACTATAATTTATTATTAAAAAATTCACAGGTATTATTGACATAATTTTATTAAACTTCATAAGGGTATAAAACTAATTATGTACCTTCTAAAACTTTATCTATTCAATATACTTACATATAATAATGTCTTAATTTTCACTACTAGCACATAAAAAATACTTTAAAAACCTCTACTTATTAAGGTTACAGTTGTATCAGGACTCTTTATTATAGCTTATTATTAAGAAATTCGCAGGTATTATTGACATAATTTTACTAAACTTTATAAGAGTAGAAAACTAATTATGCATGTTCTAAAACTATACCTATTCAATATACTTACATATAAGGTCTTAATTTTCACTACTAAGTACTAACAATCCAAAAGTACTTTAAAATCTCTACTTATTAAAGTCACAAATGTATCATGACTCTTACTATAATTTATTATTAAAAAATTCGCATGCATTATTGGCATAATTTCACTAAACTTTTGTTCATACCCTATTCTGGTCGCACCCCAGGACCCGCTAAGGGACCCACTTTGCACGACACATCACCCAGTCAACGGTCAACTTTTCAACACTCGAGGGCCGGTCAAAGCAACGCATGCTCAAGTCACGTGAACCATTCGTGAAGCGACTTCGGCGTGCCTTCCACCCTTGGGGGTCGGCCTCCCTCTGGGTTCGGCCACCCCAAGGGTCGGCCTCCCTTGGGGATCGGCCACCCCAAGGGGTCGGCCACCCTCGGGGGTCGGCCACCCCAAGGGGTCGGCCTCCCTCTGGGTTCGGCCACCCCAAGGGTCGGCCTCCCTTGGGGGTCGGCCACTCTCGGGGGTCGGCCACCCTCGGGGGTCGGCCACCCCAAGGGGTCGGCCTCCCTCTGGGTTCGGCCACCCCAAGGGTCGGCCTCCCTTGGGGGTCGGCCACTCCAAGGGGTCGGCCACTCCAAGGGGTCGGCCACCCCAAGGGGTCGGCCTCCCTCTGGGTTCGGCCACCCCAAGGGTCGGCCTCCCTTGGGGGTCGGCCACCCCAAGGGGTCGGCCACCTGCCTTGAATACCGACGCCGTCACTTTTGACCTTGCTCCGTTGTCACGACGACCGTCGCTCGCGGCCGCGCTCCGCCATAGTCGCGACGACCGTCGCTCTCGGCCGTGCTCCTCATCACGATGACAGTCGCTCGTAGTCTCGATGACCGTCACTTGTGGCCGCTCTGTCACCAAGACAACCGTCGCTCACGGTCGCGCGCCATCCACGCAACGACCCTTGTTGCTCGGAGATCACTCTGCGACCCTCGTCGCCCGCACTCAACCGCGCCCCATGCGCTGCAATCATGTTATATGCTCACGGGATAGGCTACTCCGTCAGGACACTATCTCCGCCAGGGTGCCTACGTGACTGGCCTACGTGCTCTGGCACTGGGGGCTCGCGTCGGCACCCCTAAGGACTATGACCCCCGGGTCACTCTGAGATGGGAGCAGGTCTTCGGAAGGGCATCTTGCCTAGTCCACCTGGCAGCTGGGCGTTGGGTCTTCACCACCGCTGCCAGGACCGTGGGATTCAGTAAGGGCTTGGACTGGAGGCTGGGACAACGGGCTACTCTGACCATGCTACCGCGGCATGATCAGTCTCCTCAGACAGGCAGAGAGATGTTGCAAGGGCAGGGCAGCACGAACTTAGGAACCGGCAGTCCAACGAAGGGTCAGTACGTTGGCCCCCTGGTGACGTGTCGTTCCCAGGGGGCGACACATGTCAACTTATGACACATGCACATTTTTGCCTATAAATAGTGGACTTTGGAGCTTTTTCAAGCACTTTTTTCTCATTTGGACTTTTCACTTTCTCTCTCTAAAAGAAACATTCCCTCTGGAATTCTAGTGAGAGAAATATACTTGAACTCCCGTCTACGGACTCTGGACGCGATACCCTCATTACGGACTGCAGACTGTCGGTCCTGTTCATCGTCACCTTGCCTGCGCAGCACTGCCAGCCCTCACGACCTGTCTGGGGAGCCTTGTCCTCGGCCTCCCCTGGGGTCGGCCTCCCTCTGGGTTCGGCCACCCCAAGGGTCGGCCTCCCTTGGGGGTCGGCCACCCCAAGGGTCGGCCACCCTCGGGGGTCGGCCACCCCAAGGGGTCGGCCTCCCTCTGGGGTCGGCCACCCCAAGGGTCGGCCTCCCTTGGGGGTCGGCCACCCAAGGGGTCGGCCACCCCAAGGGGTCGGCCTCCCTCTGGGTTCGGCCACCCCAAGGGTCGGCCACCCCATGGGGGTCGGCCACCTGCCTTGAATACCGACGCCGTCACCTTTGACCGTGCTCCGTTGTCACGACGACCGTCGCTCGCGGCCGCACTCCGCCATAGTCGCGACGACCGTCGCTCTCGGCCGTGCTCCTTCGTCGCGATGACCGTCGCTCGTAGTCTCGATGACCGTCACTTGTGGCCGCTCTGTCGCCATGACAACCGTCGCTCACGGTCGCGCGCCATCCACGCAACGACCCTTGTCGCTCGGAGATCACTCTGCGACCCTCGTCGCCCGCACTCAACCGCGCCCCATGCGCTGCAATCATGTTATATGCTCACGGGATAGGCTACTCCTCCAGGACACTATCTCCGCCAGGGTGCCTGCGTGACTGGCCTACGTGCTCTGGCACTGGGGGCTCGCGTCGGCACCCCTAAGGACTATGACCCCCGGGTCACTCCGAGATGGGAGCAGGTCTTCGGAAGGGCATCTTGCCTAGTCCACCTGGCAGCTGGGCGTCGGGTCTTCCCCACCGCTGCCAGGACCTGTGGGATTCAGTAAGGGCTTGGACTGGAGGCTGGGGCAACGGGCTACTCTGACCATGCTACCGCGGCATGATCAGTCTCCTCAGACAGGCAGAGAGATGTTGCAAGGGCAGGGCAGCACGAACTTAGGAACCGGCAGTCCAACGAAGGGTCAGTGCGTTGGCCCCCTGGTGACGTGTCGTTCCCAGGGGGCGACACATGTCAACTTATGACACATGCACATTTTTGCCTATAAATAGTGGACTTTGGAGCTTTTTCAAGGATCTTTTTCTCATTTGGACTTTTCACTTTCTCTCTCTAAAAGAAACATTCTCTCTGGAATTCTAGTGAGAGAAATATACTTGAACTCCCGTCTACGGACCCTGGACGCCATACCCTCATCACGGACTGTAGACTGTCGGTCCTGTTCATCGTCACCCTGCCTGCGCAGCACTGCCAGCCCTCACGACCTGTCTGGGGAGCCTTGTCCTCGGCCCTTGCGCCGTCCTTGCTGTCTCCCACGTTGCCTACCTGGAAGCCAACTCAGACCGCATCCTTTGTGGCACCTCCACGTATCATCGAACCATTTTCGGCACCATCATTTTGGCGACTCCGCTGGGGAGGTGAGCATCGTATTGCGGTTTGCATACCTTCCGGACTTAGGCATTATGCCTGTGCAACGGAGAGCTACTAGGGCGACCAGCCAAGGACCCAACCCCGCCATGCAAGAACACCACCTCGGTGATCAGGAGGAGACTAGCGCCACGCGGCTCCGAGACCAGCTGCCGACCACTACCCCCGACGTACAAGTGCTCGTAAATGCAGCCATCCAGCAACTCACTCCAACCATCACCACTCTGCAAGATTCACAGACCACTCTACTAGCCGCCATTATGGAGATGCAAAAATCCATACAAGCCCTGTCCTCACAGCAGGCCGCTCCATCAATCCAGCCTTCAGGACCGGGGCCAGCTTTTGACATCGCCCCGGCCCCAGTGTCGCGACTACCGCCGCCTTGGACATCTAGACCCTTGGCGGTAGGGCTCGCAACACCGTCGCTGCCGGTAGCCGACATATCTCCTTCTGCAGTGCCGCCCCGCAAGCTACACACGGATCTCGGGCCAGTCTTGCAGCAGATTCCCCCGCTGTCACACCATCTCATCTGACGCCGGCAAGAAGCTCCTCCGAAACGCATGACTCCATCGAGATGGAACCTAATCCCTATCCAGTTGAGCAACACCAAACCCCCGGCCAAGTGATGGGCATGTCTCGCCAACCCACACTTGCCCCTGCACAGCTGCCCCTGCCAGCACCTGCACCATACCAACCCTCCCATGTCCCCGTTCATCAAGCCGTGCCATCTGGGGGCTCGGGGGCTCGCGACGCACCAGGCGGTCATCACCCCTTGACCGGCAATGAGGCACCATCCTCCAACTATGTCACTCAGTCAGATTTGGAGGCCCTTGTCCGTCGCCTGTCGAGGAATTCCGAGCCGGACTCCTCAACCCGTCTAACCGGACACGCCCCGTACGCCAATGATATCGCCATCGCACCCTACCCCATCAAGTACAAGCAACCAAACTTTGTGCTCTTCAACGGACGTGAGGGAAACGCCCGTGAACATCTAACAAGGTTTGCAGGCTCCTTGGAGCAGTATGGTACAGGAAGCAGCTTGAAGTTGAGAGAATTCCACAAGTCCCTTACGGGCTTGGCTTACACTTGGTATCACCAGATCCCCGCAGGGACCGTCCACACCTGGGGCGACATGGTCCAGCTGTTCTTAGACAAATTTCATTACGAGACCGAGCGCGTGACTATCGTTGATATTGCTGGCATTCGCCAGAACCAGGGGGAAGACTTGAATAAATATGTGCATCGTTTTCATCTTAAGTGCCTTGAGTGCACAGATTTCAGCAAAGACGAAACGTTGGTTCCCATATGCATCAAAAATATGATTGACGTCTACCGAGTGCATATCGAGAACCTACAGTTAAGGTCATGGGGACACCTCAAGGAGACAGCCCGACGAACTTACGAGACAGTTGGTCCTGTCAAGTCATGGAAGCCTCGACCGCAAAGTACGCTGTTGGCCTCAGCAGATGCACCTATCACTCAACGTAGCAACGACAACAACAACTATGCAGGCTTCAAGCGTCAGCTTCCAGATGTGAACCAAGGCTCCGACAAGCGAAGGCAACAAAGACCCGCACCTAACTATCCCTGTGACCTGAATACAGTGAAGGAACTCTTGGCCGAATGGGTGGCGCATGACAAAAATTTCCAACTGCCACCAATGCGGACCAATATCACAGACGAAGAAAAGGCCAGGCCCACCTACTGTCCTTTCCATCGAGCCCTTGGCCATCCGCTCAAAGATTGCAATGCACTGCGAACCATCTTTGCAAGGAAGGTAGCGTCGGGCGACCTGCAGCTACGGAAAAATAACGATGTGCGCAAAGATCCCTACCCACCGCATCGCAACAGTAGGGAGCACCAGGCCCTTATGGCTGTCACTGACCATGTCGAGCCTGTAATCCACGAAGCCCCGGCAGAGCCCACACTGACCCTCGTGCCTCCTCCAGCTAAGCAGTCGATGCCTCCCCTTCGACAGATGACGAAGATCAAAAGTTTTTTTGATGAAATGGGGTTTTCACCCGCCGCCCGGACTTACCTTTCCAATTGCCTGCTCGAGGTCACCACCGGCCTCGGTCCCGAATGCTTCGCCGCCCAGGCTGAATTACGTCACATCCCCTCTACGGCCTTAGTCTTCTCGGATGAAGACTCGCCGCCGGTCGAGCATCACAATCGGCCGCTGTTTTTAGAGTGTACTGTTAATGGCACGGGCTTCCGTCGTGCCTTGGTTGATTGCGGCGCCTCGATCAACATCATACCCCTCATCACCCTGCAACAGGCCGGCATTCCCCCAAGGAAAATCATCCGTGACCCCGTCAATATTACCGGCTTTGGACAGGGTCCTCAGTCGACCCTCGGCCATATCACCATCGACCTCATGGTCGGAACTGTCCGTCGCGACACTACTTTTCACGTAATAGACAGCGAGTCTGCCTTTCACCTCCTGCTCGGGAGACCATGGATCCACGACAACAAGGCCGTTCCCTCAACATACCATCAATGTGTGAAGCTGGTAGCCGGTTCTACGGGACATGAGGTAGCAATGACAATCCCTGCAACCAAAGCCCCCTTTGAATGCGCCGAGTCTTATTTCGCCGAGGCCTCCTTCTTCACTAATTTCGCCGAGGATGGGGAGAATGCTACTCATGTACATTCTACCAGGCTGCCGACCTGGGATGAGCTGTGCGGGGACAAGCTTCCCAAGGACAAAACCGGGAGAAGTAACAAGAATAATGGGTCAACCCCACCGCTTCCGCCTGCTGCCACGACCAATTCCCCCCTTCTTCCCCCAAGTCCAAGAAGCAAAAGGCTGAGCCGGCCTTTCGACGTATCGTCAAGGACGGCAAGATCATCTATCAATTATGACGGTATGCAGGGGCTCCAGGCGGTCCCTCCTCAGACCCCCTCGACCCCGACCCCCTTGGAGAGACTGAATGGTGCCGCACGGCCGAGCATTGCCAGCCAGATCCTGACCTCACCCCCGGCGCGGCACCACCTTGCTATGAGGATGGCCCTCGACCTCAGGCTGAAGATATTGAAGAAATCAACCTGGCCGACCCGGGCGAAGAACCGCGGCACACCTACATTGGCACAAAACTCGCCCCCGGCCGAAGAGAGGAATTGGTTTCCCTCCTGCACGAGTATCGTGATGTCTTAGCATGGAGCTACAATGAGATGCCCGGACTGGATCCTGCCTTAGTCACACACCATCTCAACATTGCTACCGGATCCATCCCTAGCCGACAGCACCCGCGGACATTCCGCCCCGAGCTCGAATTGAAAATCAAGCAAGAGATTGAACGCCTCCTGCGCGCAGGCTTCATCGAACCTATCACTCACCCTATTTGGCTGGCTAATGTCGTCCCTGTACAAAAGAAGAATGGCCAAGTCCGCGTCTGTATCGACTTTCGGGACTTGAATAGGGCGTGCCCCAAGGACGAGTTTCCACTACCCAATATCGACATGCTCACGGAGGCCGCCGCCGGATATGAAACTTTATCTTTCATGGATGGGTTCGCAGGTTATAATCAGATTCGCATGAACCCCGACGACAGCGCCAAGACAGCCTTCCGCACTCCTATGGGTAATTTTTGTTGGAAAGTTATGCCTTTCGGCCTCAAGAATGCGGGTGCTACGTATCAAAGGGCTATGACAGCAATATTCCATGACATGATACACCGTACTGTGGAAGACTATGTCGACGATCTTATTATCAAATCCAGGAAGGAAAGTGATCACCTCACCGACCTTCAAGCGGTCTTTGATCGTTGCCGCCAGTATAACATGCGGATGAATCCATTGAAATGTGCCTTCGGAGTCTCCTCCGGCAAGTTCCTCGGGTTCTTGGTCAGTCGACAGGGCATCGACGTTGACCCCTCGAAAGCAGCCTCCATCCAAGAAATGCCCCCCCCCAAGAACACAAAGCAACTGAAGAGCTTCCTCGGCAAGGTCTCTTACCTCCGACGCTTCATACCCGCACTGGCCGAGCTCATTACGCCATTTCAACACTTGACGCGTAAAAGCGCACCGTGGAATTGGGGCGCGCCCCAACGGCAAGCATTTGAACAGATTAAGGCGGTCCTCATGTCACCGCAAACCATGGTCGTACCACAACGGGGCATCCCACTCCTACTCTACCTGACTTCCACACCCAGATCCATCGGGGCTTTGCTTGCCCAAGAAGTCGAAGGTGTCGAGCGTCCTGTTTATTACCTCAGTAGAGTGATCAGAGGGCCCGAAGCCAACTACTCCGAGCTCGAGAAACACTGTCTAGCCTTGGTGTACGCCTCACAGAAGTTCAGACATTACTTTCTGGCGCATCAGATCACACTCGTCACCAAGGCTGACCCGCTCCGTTACATGCTTACGCGTCCCGCCCTGTCTGGCCGACTCACACGGTGGTTGCTGCTATTGGCCGAATTCGGTTTATCTATCAAGAATCCTACAGCTCTGCGGAGCCAAGCACTCGCAGACCTCCTGGCCTTCTTCCCACGCCAACAATGTGAACCGATATCGGATCAACTGCCTGGGGAGGAGACAGCCCTGATCACCGACATCGATGGACTGTGGACGCTTGAATTCGACGGCTCTGCCACTAGCAAAGGCCCCAATGGCACGCCCCTCCGGCAAGGGGGTGCCGGCATAGTCTTGCGGGCACCAGACGGTGTTACCACTTCATTATCCTTCAAACTTGCATTCCCGGTGTCTAACAACGAAGCTGAATACGAGGCACTTGTCATTGGCCTCATGATCGCCGTCAGTATGGGGGCTAAGGCGCTGTGTGTGAAAGGAGATTCAAATCTGGTCATGAAGCAGGCGGACGGGGAGTTCGCGGTCAAAGAACCAGCCTTGGCACCTTATCGTGCCTTGGTGCAACACTTGGAAGGAAGACTCGGTCATGTCCAGTATGAACATCACAATAGGTGCCACAACAGACATGCGGACTGCTTGGCCACGATCGCGTCAAAGATAGAGGTCGATGGTGAACAACGGATGCTAACCATCGTCAAGAGAATGGAACCATGCACAGCACTGAACCTAGTCCCGAGGGACGTTACTGCGGACGATTGGAGGCAACCTATCATCGACAAACTTAAAGCGCCATCTCTTGCTCATGCCTCCACCCTTACAGACTTTTCAATGATGGGAGATGTCTTATACAGGCGGTGTCCCGGAGGCACTCTAGCAAGATGTTTGGCACCGGAAGAGGCAAAACACAAATTACAGCTCGGCCACCAGAAGTGTTGTGGCCTCGACGGTCCCCCTCTGTATCGTCGCCTCCAGCGTATGGGATTATATTGGCCATCCATGGCCAAGGACGCCTCGGATATACAAAAGGATTGTCCCGAGTGCTTGTATGCACCCGACGGTGCCGAAGCTCTTGTCATTGACATCGAGGGTGACTGGCGCCAGCCTTTCATCCAGTATCTATCCCACGGGATTCTACCACCTGACCGCGGCTCAGCACGATCCATCAAGCGCAAGGCAGTCAAGTATTTTGTGACGGAAGGCGAGTTATTTCGCAAGGGATTTTCGGGACGCACCCTGCGATGCTTGCAAGGTGCCCAAGTGGTCAAGGTCATTAACGAAGTACACAATGGTGATTGTGGTGAACATCAAGGCTCCCAGAAGCTGTATGCAGAATTACTAAGATTGGGGTATTATTGGCCGACTATGGAATCCGACTCCATCTCGCATGTCCGACGCTGCCAACCCTGCCAGCGGCACGCCGACAGGATACACTCGCCAGCATCCGACTTGCACATGATCTCAGCACCGTGGCCATTTCATTCTTGGGCCCTCGACCTCATCGGCCCCATCCACCCGCCGTCCAGAAGCCATTCATGGATCATGGTTGCTACTGAACGCTTTACGAAGTGGGTTGAAGCCGTACCTCTGCGGAGAGCCACGGGAGGTGCCGTTTCCAACTTCTTACGCGACGTCATCTGTCGTTTCGGCATCCCTCGATGTATTATATCTGACAATGGCACCCCATTCATTAACCGAGAGGTTCGAGCTCTCATGGAAGGGTACAACATCAGCCATGCCACATCAACTCCCTATTACCCGCAAGGTAATGGTCAAGCTGAAGCGTCCAACAAGACTTTGCTACGAGTATTATCGCGAATGGTGCATGACGCCGACCGGTCGTGGTCCGAACAACTGAATCTGGCACTCTGGGCCTACAGAACATCCCTGCACACAGCGACAAAGGCCACGCCCTTCTCTCTCGTCTACGGGGACGAGTGTGTGGTACCTGCCGAGATCGCAGAACCATCGGCTCGACTTTCCCTAAGCAGCAGTCTCGGAGATGAAGCAGCCCGGCTGGCGGCACTTGACGGCCTCGACGAACGACGAGCCACGGCCCTGCGCCGCATGAAGAAGTATCATGAGCAGCTCACGAAAGCTTATGGGAAGACCGTCAAGCCACGTTCATTTATCGAGGGTGACCTTGTTCTTCAAGCCGCCAAGCATGTGCGGGCCAACATGTCAGCTCCTAAATTCACGCCAAACTGGGAGGGCCCTTTCACGGTGCACGAAGCCCGCACTAATGGCTCGTACCTCCTGCTCAACCACGACGACGGTCAGGTCTCGGCCCCCATCAACGGCCGCTACCTGAAGAAGTATTATGTGTAGTCGCGACAACATCCGCCCGCGTCATAGTACGCGCCCTCGTAGCATTTTTGTACATGCGACATTGCTTACAGACTTGTATTTTTTTGTTGATCTGTGTAGCGTTCTACACTAGTCATGTAATGGTGTTTTGTACCGCGTCCTATCAATACAAAGTCATGCTGTTACCTCAACTTCTGCCCAGCTGGCACTCATTCTCAACCTATGCTTCCTAAGTCACTTTCTACGAGCGGGAATGGGAGAGCATTCACAAGTAACCGAAACAAGCAAGACATTCAAAAAAAAAAGAGAGAAGAAAGAAGAGAGCAACCGAACATAACATACAATAAGCCGAGACCATCGAAAATATGTACATATACATCAAACGTTTACTAGCCGTCGTTAAGCACTACAACTACGGCAAAGTAACATACAAGCTAGGAAAGTCTAGACAACAGCGATGCAACTGGGTGGGAGCTGAATGCCTGAAGTACCTCCCGCTCCGCTTGTACCTCTGACCATCCAGCATCAAGCTCGGCCTGTCGCCCTAACCGCTCTGACTCTCGCCCGTCCACCTCACCTCGCCGCCTCTGTAGATCGGACAACTGCCTCTGCAAATCGACGAGCTGTCTCTCTATCTCTGCCACCTGCATGTCAATCCCGGCCAACTCTGCCGTGATCTCTGACCGCTCTGCCTCTAATCCTGTGCGGCGCCGCTCCAGCAACATCTCCCGCATAACCACGACTGCACGCCTCTCATCCATATCGTGGCTGACGCTCCTCGATCTAAAGAAATCTGCTAGCCAGTCCAGCTGCATACCTAGCGATGTGAACGGAGCGAACTCTGAAAGCGACCGAGCAACGAACTCTGCAGTCCAACCCGACGACGGCACACTGGCGAACGGCAGCAACCACTCCATAAACCCTGCAGACACCCACATCCGTAGTACTGGGTTCTCTACCACCACGCTCTCGAATGTCTGCGGGAACGCTGCCTTCACCAGTTCTAACCGGCGCACAGTCTCCGCTGGTAGCTGGAGGCCCCCCCAAGCTGCCACATCCACCTGACCGCTCGAGGATCCTCTACTCATCTCTCCGACTGTCGCGCCACTGCCGCCCGCTGCAGAAATCTCCGACATCCCACCCGCCCTCTGCGCCCCAATCGTGGCTGAGTGCATCGCCAGAAGAGTAGCTCCGACCTCAACCACGGACTCCGGCAATGTGTCGTGCCGTCGCACCACCACAGCCTGAACCGGTGTCTCTCGCTCACGAATCGAGGCAGCAACAACAGACTCAGGCTCCGCCATTTCGCCACCATCACCTCCCACAACCTGCGTCTCCATGCCTGTCCACCAGTCCTCGTCAATGTCGAACATCACCGTATCGCTCCCCTCTCCGCCGTATAGTGCCCCCACCGTTTCCTCAGTAGCAGGCAATGGGCTCACCCTCCTCGGCACACCGGCCGTCAATAGCTCAACGGCCTCGGTCTCATCACTGTCAACTAATCTGCCGGCCTCGGCTGCCATAGCCTCCTCGCCTTCGATCTCAGTCTCGGCCTCGCTCCCCCCCGCGACCGCCTCTTCCTCGTCCCCCTGGCAAAACCGCTGTCAGTTCACAGATTATGAGCAATATGCAAACCATATTTATACGACAAAAAGAAAGGACAGAAGCAAACCTCAGAGTCTAGCTCCTCTAATACGTCGCGCGGCCTCTTCGCCCCTGATAGGTGTGGGGCTGAGGTACCAGCACTAGCCTGACGCGCTGTCTCCATCATCCCCACTCGCAATGCCGACAAGGGCCCCTTGCCGGCCCCCGGCACCCTCGGCACCTCGGCAATAGGCTCCTCCCCACGGTCCTCCCCGGGAGCAGCGTCCCCCAACTCTACGGCATCCTCCTCCGCCTCCCTCTCCGAGCTCGGAACAGAACTCCCGGTCACCAGTGACAGCATCCCGCACTGCCTCGCGACTGTGGCCGATATCAAACTCAGGGCTCGGTCACATGCGAACACATCTACCTGTCGACGTGTGCCTGACGGCTGTGCCAGCCATCCGGCCCAGCTCCCTCGCAGTCGCTCCCACCAATGCGCATAATCCGCGGTCACCGCCCCTGCCACCTCTGTCCCTGGCTGCCTCCACTCTGTCGTCGGTGCCGGCCACTCGCGGGCTCTGTCATATAGTGTATACCCAAAAGCCGTCGCCACACTCCAAGGGCTGTCATAACCGCATGGGGGCTCTAGATCATACCCGAACGCCAACGACAGACGGTCCGGGCAATACCTCGCCACATAATAGCAGCACTCGGCGGGCTTCCCGCCATCATCTGTCAATACCGGGAGCCAGCCGGGAAAATACGCGACCAATAGCGCCAGCTGTCCTGGCGCTAACTCGCCTCTCCTGCTCAGATCTGTCGTCACCTCCTGCACGTGCAGCCATGGCGGCGTACCATATGACGCATGCATCTCCATATAGGGCCGTCGCTCGCATTCCCCCCGTTTGTCTAGAATCTGTGCCAACGGGCACCCCGGCCTCCTGATGCCTGCCCAAGCAAAAGCCCGAGACCCGCTACACCACAACGCCACCTGCCGCGACCTGCCTGGACGGGTCACTGTCCCCATCGTCGGTGACGGGTGTGCGAGTGGGTATCCGTCAGGACGGTACCCTGGAAAGCACTCGTACAGGTACCTCTGCAAGAACATCCAGTCCACGTACGTCGCCACCTGATACCGACCATACGACCGCTTCACGTCATTCACGAACTGATCTAGCCGCGAGTATAACGTGCCCAAGTACACCGGAGCCAAGCCGACCCGCCTTCCCTGCGCCATCCGAATGGCCAAGGGAAACACCCTCGGGGAAATGCCATCCTCAGGTGTCCCCTCAAACACAAACCTGCAAACAACGACCGGCAACATATGTCAGTTTGACGTTTTACAGGGCAAGCAGGACATACGATATATTCACGAATAATCACACGACAGTACAAAATTTACCTCGATAAGAACATCGCCAAAAACGCCACCAACTCGTACCGATCGCTGCCATGATACGGACCCATCACGAACTGGGCAGCATTGCCCAACTTCTGGCCTGTCCTCGCCTGCGGCGTGCCGTAGAACTGGCGCAGCCACCCACCGTACGTCCCCTTCCGGTGCTTCTTCGTCTCCGCCAAAATGTCCAGTAGCTGCGTCTGCAACAACCGCTCCTCCCCGCTCAGCCGGGTCACCCGTGCATCCACCTCCCCGTGTATCGGCAGCCCTGTCAGCATCAACACATCGAGTAACGTCGGCCCGATCTCCCCGAACTCGGTCACGAACGTATGCGACTGCGTGCTCCATCTTGCCAGCAATCGGGTCATCCCTGGCGTATCCCTATATAACTCCAGCCCCCTCGCCGTAACATTGATCGCCGGTAACAGCCCTAGTGCCTGCAACACCTGCGCCCTCACCGGTGTCTCCAACATATGCTCACACCAAAAGTCCCACCCTACCGGCATCGCACTATGGCCCTTGAACATCACCGGCGACCAAGGTATGTCCTCTCTCCCAATCAACAATGCCGGTACATACCTCGGCGACATCACAGGCGCCTCCGCCGGGCTCGGCGCGCGAAGGTAGGGTGACGACAGCCGAGGCTCCTCTCCCATCGACGGACCACCCCACGGTGTCCTGAACGCTCCGTCTGCCACACGAATGGCCAACTCCCTCCACAGCTCACGGTCCGGTACACACGGTACTACTCCCCTCACCCCCAGCAATGTGTTTGTCTTATCTGGCTCCGGATCGTAGGACCTCCTACCGCCATCATCAAAGGTCAATGGCACTGCCGCCTCGACACCCACTGACGGTATGGCCTCATCGACTGGCGGCGCCGGCACAGGTACAGTCATCATATCCCGCGGCGGTCGCGATGTACCCGCCGCGGCCCCTCGCGGCTTCGCCCACATCTTCTGCCGAACTTTTTTCGCTGCTGGCGTCGCTCCGGGCTGTGAGGATGGGACTTGGGCCTGTCGGACACCCTGCGTGACCGACCCCCCATGACTGGCCGACCCCCCCGTGCGGCCGACCCCCCGTGGCTGGCCGACCCCCATGTGCGGCCGACCCCTCCCGTGCGACCGACCCCCGTGGCTGGCCGACCCCCCTTGCGCGGCCGACCCCCCTCGCTGGGCCGACCCCCCTTGCCCGGCCGACCCCCCTCGCTGGGCCGACCCACCTTGTCCGGCCGACCCCCCTCGCTGGGCCGACCCCCCTCGTGCGGCCGAGCCCCCGTGGCTGGCCGACCCCCCTCCCCTCGCAGAGCCACCGACTGGCCGACCCCCTGGCCCCGACGACCCCTCGCCCACTTCCACCTCTTCTCTCACCATCCCTTTTTCTCTCTTTCTTTCTCTCTCTCTCTCTGACTTACGTAGGCACAAATGGCGGTGCCTCCGCCCCTGCCCCCCTCCGCTCCTTATATAGGGGTGGGCAATTTTCTTTTCTTTTTCCTTTTATTTTCTCTTTCTTTTTTTCTTTTTCTATTCTTTCTTTCTTTCTTTTTTTTTTCCTTTACTTTACGCTCCCGTCCGCCGGCGCCTCGCCACAGTTTGTCGACCACGCGCCGTCGCCGCTATGACCGCAGTGCGCGCCCGCGCGCCACCTCCACGACCTTCGTCGCACGCATTCACATGACAGCTCCGCGACAGGCCCCGTCGCCCGCGTGCCATCTCCTTGAACCGCGTCGCTTGTGCCAACTCATCGCGCTCTTTACAACGCGCGCTCAATGCCAATGGTCACTTGATGCACTGCCGCGACGTTCGTCGCCGCGCCCGTGCGCCATTCTCATCATGCGTGCCCCCGGCACCAAGTATAGCTCCGCGACGTTCGTCGCCGCGCCCATCCGCCATTCTTATCACATGTGCCCCGGCACAGTATTGCTCCGCGACGTTCGGGCATGGGCATGGAAGACCTTCACGGGCTAGCGCCATCGCCGGCTCAATCAAACTACGGGACGGGCTTCGTGCCGTCGCCGGCTCAATCAAACTGCGGCATGGGCTGAGCGCCATCACGGGCTAGCGCCATCGCCGGCTCAATCAAACTACGGGACGGGCTTCGTGCGTCGCCGGCACAATCAAACTACGGGATGGGCTCACAACCTTGAAGCCATCGCCGGCACAATCAAACTACGGGATGGGCTCACAACCTTGAAGCCATCGCCGGCACAATCAAACTACGGGATGGGCTCACAACCTTGAAGCCATCGCCGGCACAATCAAACTACGGGATGGGCTCACAACCTTGAAGCCATCGCCGGCACAATCAACTACGGGATGGGCTCACAACCTTGAAGCCATCGCCGGCACAATCAACTACGGGATGGGCTCACAACCTTGAAGCCATCGCCGGCACAATCAAACTACGGGATGGGCTCACAACCTTGAAGCCATCGCCGGCACAATCAAACTACGGGATGGGCCGTATGCCATCGCCGGCTCAATCAAACTGCTACACGGGCTTAGCGTCATCGCCGGCTCCATCACCAGGGACCCTGGCCCCCGCAGCAAGAGGGGCTGTAACCACATCGTTTATGCATGCGACGCCCGCTCGGGTTGCCCCTCCGCGCCCGCCACACGCAGGGGGCTTATGTTCATACCCTATTCTGGTCGCACCCCAGGACCCGCCAAGGGACCCACTTTGCACGACACATCACCCAGTCAGCGGTCAACTTTTCAACGCTCGAGGGCCGGTCAAAGCAACGCATGCTCAAGTCACGTGAACCATTCGTGAAGCGACTTCGGCGTGCCTTCCACCCTTGGGGGTCGGCCACCCCAAGGGGTCGGCCTCCCTCTGGGTCGGCCACCCCAAGGGTCGGCCTCCCTTGGGGGTCGGCCACCCCAAGGGGTCGGCCACCCTCGGGGGTCGGCCACCCCAAGGGGTCGGCCTCCCTCTGGGTTCGGCCACCCCAGGGTCGGCCTCCCTTGGGGGTCGGCCCCAAGGGGTCGGCCACCCCGGGGGTCGGCCACCCTCGGGGGTCGGCCACCCCAAGGGGTCGGCCTCCCTCTGGGTCGGCCACCCCAAGGGTCGGCCTCCCTTGGGGGTCGGCCACCCCAAGGGGTCGGCCACCCCTCGGCCACCCCAAGGGTCGGCCTCCCTTGGGTCGGCCACCCCAAGGGTCGGCCTCCCTTGGGGGTCGGCCACCTGCCTTGAACACCGACGCCGTCACCTTTGACCGTGCTCCGTTGTCACGACGACCGTCGCTCGCGGCCGCACTCCGCCATAGTCGCGACGACCGTCGCTCTCGGCCGTGCTCCTTCGTCGCGATGACCGTCGCTCGTAGTCTCGATGACCGTCACTTGTGGCCGCTCTGTCGCCATGACAACCGTCGCTCACGGTCGCGCGCCATCCACGCAACGACCCTCGTCGCTCGGAGATCACTCTGCGACCCTCGTCGCCCGCACTCAACCGCGCCCCATGCGCTGCAATCATGTTATATGCTCACGGGATAGGCTACTCCTCCAGGACACTATCTCCGCCAGGGTGCCTGCGTGACTGGCCTACGTGCTCTGGCACTGGGGGCTCGCGTCGGCACCCCTAAGGACTATGACCCCCGGGTCACTCCGAGATGGGAGCAGGTCTTCGGAAGGGCATCTTGCCTAGTCCACCTGGCAGCTGGGCGTCGGGTCTTCCCCACCGCTGCCAGGACCTGTGGGATTCAGTAAGGGCTTGGACTGGAGGCTGGGGCAACGGGCTACTCTGACCATGCTACCGCGGCATGATCAGTCTCCTCAGACAGGCAGAGAGATGTTGCAAGGGCAGGGCAGCACGAACTTAGGAACCGGCAGTCCAACGAAGGGTCAGTGCGTTGGCCCCCTGGTGACGTGTCGTTCCCAGGGGGCGACACATGTCAACTTATGACACATGCACATTTTTGCCTATAAATAGTGGACTTTGGAGCTTTTTCAAGGATCTTTTTCTCATTTGGACTTTTCACTTTCTCTCTCTAAAAGAAACATTCTCTCTGGAATTCTAGTGAGAGAAATATACTTGAACTCCCGTCTACGGACCCTGGACGCCATACCCTCATCACGGACTGTAGACTGTCGGTCCTGTTCATCGTCACCCTGCCTGCGCAGCACTGCCAGCCCTCACGACCTGTCTGGGGAGCCTTGTCCTCGGCCCTTGCGCCGTCCTTGCTGTCTCCCACGTTGCCTACCTGGAAGCCAACTCAGACCGCATCCTTTGTGGCACCTCCACGTATCATCGAACCATTTTCGGCACCATCAACTTTATAGGAGTGAAAAATCAATTTACACCTTCTAAAACTCTACTTATTCATTGGATCAAGATCATCTACTATACAATAGAGGTGA